>JAJMJB010000019.1:0-242331 GCA_030568895.1 Casaregolazyma suthepensis
CGGCGCTCAATCTCCTGAATTGCATGTGCCTGGCGCTAATGAGGCCGGTCAATTGTCTAGATCGAACACGGCTGGCGATAATGACGGCGCAGGCACTAATGATGGCGTTGGTAGTGTCGATACCTCCCACAGTGGACAGAGACCTCAGAGGAGTTTTCGCAGGAGGGTTCGAAGCGTATCCACGAAGATGCGTGAGAAAATAAAGGCCGTGTCTGCTCGGGCCCCGAAACAAAATGAGACAAAAAAGTATGTGACCCATGACACATTTGTCGACTGATAATATCAGTCGGATATATTACTGCAACTAACGTTAGTAATCCGAGTGATCAGCGCAGTTCAAGTGCTCCTAATACTGGATCAGGGTACGTTGCAATACCTTTTGCACACCGATTTTTTACTAACAGATTGTAGTAACCTTGTCACTGAAGAGACCCGCGTGCCTGACCAGAGGGTTGCGAGCTCAACCGAGATTTCGGAGCGTCTCGACCCTCCAAAGACGAGACAAAAGAATCATGGTTCTGCTAAGCCTACATCGAACATATCTGAAGCAGCAGAAGGAACCCAGGGAAGCAATGCGCCGGGTCGTGGTAAAATTTCAGTCAAATTTCGGAGATATCGTAAGACTGCTTCCAGAGTTTTGCGTCGTGGTGGTAAGGGGCATCAGAATAAACCGAATACTTCTAATGCCCAGGTAGTGGATCTCGAAGCTCTCGTTAAATCAATGACTGATATGAAAGAATCAGCTGACTCTTTTGCTGAGAGCATTGGTGAGAAACTCTCCAAGCTCCAAAATTCAGTTGAATCTCGTGCGGCGAATGATCAACCGTCAGTATCACTTGGACCGGTTGTGCAGCGTCAGATAACGAATATTGAACAATCGGTTGACTCTGGTCGGAAGGAGGTAGCTTCTCTTCGAACATCAATTGACTCTCTGAAAGATGGTTTTTCAGCCGTCGGGGTTCCTTGGCTGCAGTACTTTTTCTGCGACATGACAGTTCTCGAGATTTTTGTTACGCAAGTTGCCCACAAATGTGCAGGTGATCGAGAATATAGCTTTTGGGCGATGATTGTCGCTCTCGTTTTTACAATTGTGCGGACGATCGCATTTCTTGTTATTAATTGTTCAAGGTATCAGTGTGATAAGAGGAAGGCAAGGAAGGAGAGGCAAACGGGGGAGGGGGAGGGGGGAAATGTGGACGACGATCGTACGAGGCAGCAAGACATGGTGTAAAATACGATGGTGTAAAATACGATGGTGTAAAATACGATATAGTAAAACACAATGGAGTAAAACACAATGGAGTAAAATGTTGGAGTTCGACAGAGAAACTGATTAGATCAGCAGCACCAACCGTAACCGTAATTTTTGAATTACAACATAAAACACAATGGAGTAAAGCACGATGGAGTAAACACGATAGATTATTATGTGGGATTTATATTTTTGTCCCTGTAAAATACCTAAATTCGAATTTATCTATATAGGTACCTAGGTAATTACTTACCTAGGTGTTTTTTTCTAAAGAGTCACTTATAAGACGGCTAAATAGCTATTATATAGCTACTGGAATTTCAGACTAAGGCTAACGAAAAATATGGTAAAATGACGTTTTATTGAGATTCAAGCCGATTTTATTGAAACTCAAAGAGTCCTATAAATATTCCTTAAATATTAACCCAAAATAATCAAAATCGCTGCTGTTATCACTTCGCTATACCCTCTCATCACCTGACTTGCCCCATATTTCGCCAAACATCTCGGCTAAACCATCTCTCCTTCCTACACACCACGCCATGGATTATTATTCCTCTCTTGATCCCGGATCTTTGGATCCAGATCTGCCTACCATATTCGAGATTTTATCGGCAAATCAGCTCAATGCACTCATTTCGCCGTCCCTTAGATATATTCTAGTCTTCTATGCTCAAAGACATCCGCACTATCTTCTAAAACTCGTCAACAAATTTGACGAAATATATGCCATTTTCATGGGTTTTATAGAATATCAGCATTTAAAAACCTGGAATAGCTCTTTCACAGAGAAATTCTATGGACTCAAGAGATCAAAGATTCTGAAAATCGACCCCGTTAACACCAAAATTCACGCCCGACAGTCGTTGTATTCTCAAACAAGGCTCACTAAACGCCAAATATGGGCAAGCGTCATCTTTCTAGTGGGGTTGCCATATGTAAAAGAGAAGCTGGATACTCGATATGAGTCGTTAGAAGGCAAATATGCCTTCAACAGCATAGAAGACGCGAGCACTGCATTATACGAAGATCCTCAAAATACCACCGAGCAAAAGATAAAATTCGAGATTGACAGACTCATTTACAAGGTTTACCCTGTTGTGAAAACAGGCGAATCGCTCATCTCTTTGGCATTTTACATCTTATATCTATTCTCAAAAACTACATCTTCCAGCCTGGTTGATAAACTGGTCGGGTTCAAATACAGCCGATATACTGCATATGATTACACGGAAAATGACGCAAGAAGACTAGCTGCATCTCGCACGACTCTTGGCAAACTGAAGACTCTTGTATATTCTCTGTTTGGCTATGTGCTGCCAACGTCTATGTTTTTGCTCAAATTTCTCGAATGGTGGTCTCAGAGCGACTTTGCTAGACGTCTGGCTAAGACTACACGAGCAAATGGCGATGAAAATCTGCCTGTCCCTATTCAGCCTAAGCCCATTGAGTCTGAAGGCTCATGCCCCATATGCCGTAACGACATTGAAGGCCCGGCTGCAATCGAGACAGGTATTGTCTTTTGCTACAAATGCATTTTCAATTACTTGCAGGATGCAGATGAAAAAACAGGAGGCCGTTGCCCGGTTACAGGCCAAAAGCTGCTTTTGTGCAGGTTTACAGATGGCTCCTGGCAGGTCGGTGGCATAAGACGATTAATGGTTTAATATGCCGTGTGACTACTAGCTGTGACTACTAGCTTGAACTGAGAAGTCGTTCTTCCGACGCTCGAGACTTGGCCTGCTCCAGAATGGCATTCCAGTCACAGTATATGATACTGAAGGACTGGCCGATGGCAATACAGCTTACACCAATCGTTACACCGGCCCACAGTCCATAAAGGTGCCACCCTGCACTGAAAGCCAAGAGCAAACTTAGAGGCAATGCAACAAAATAATAGAAGAAGAGGTTCAAGTATCCACCAATCTTCTGCCGTCCTTGACCTCGAAGAATGCCACCTGAGACGGCACTTATACCGTCGAACAGCTGCATAAGTGCACATATAGGGAACACGGACGCTACTAGGTCCAGAACGTCGGCATCGCTACTAAAAAGACCACCAATATGGTACCTGAAGGTGTAGAGAACCAAACCGTTGAAAGTGGCCACCAAGCAAGACAAGCTGAGGGCTACATAAGCGTCTGTTTTGGCAGGATCGGCCAGTGTCGAGCCGATGAAATTGGCCACTCGCGTGCTGGAGGCAATTGAGACGGCGAACGGAATTTGGTATGTCAGAGAAGTGATGGTCGACAGAACACTCTGAGCAGCCAGAGCGGTGGTTCCAAAGTACGAAGCAGCAAAGGTGAGAACCTCAAAGGCCAGGAACTCAGCCTCGACCATGATTACACCAGGGATCGCCAGCCTGAGCATCTTGGACCACCCAGTCAGAGCTTTATGGCTGATTCCCGGCCAGCATTTCTTGCCATCGATGAACACAACATAGCCCAGAAGCATAATGGCCATGAGCCAGTCTGTGGTAGCCACAGCGACAGCAGCTCCAATGTAGCCCATGCCATAAGTCTCGTTCCAAACCAGCGAGTAGTTCAGAACGACATTGATGGGTGCACATACGAACAGCACCAGAGTAGAGGCATGGAAGATGCCTTGAGCCTGAGTAAATCTCTTGCCGCACTCGAACAAAATGTACCCCGGAGCACCAAAAGTGACGACTCGCAGATACTGCATAGCTAGTAAAGTAACGTCTTTATCAGGCAATAAATATACCATGACTTTATCGGAAAAGATCCAGAAGATTCCCACAGGAACGAAGCATGCAAACGTCATGAGAACGCACCTCTGGAAGTAAATGCCAACCAAATGCAAATTGCCGCCTCCATATGCCTGGGCACACAGAGTATCGAGACATGTCGACAGGCCCTGGATCATGGCGTATCCCGTGATGGAGGCCGTCATGCTGGCCAGACTGACTGCACCGAGCTCTGTCTTGCCGATATGGCCCACGGAGAAGATCGAAGCCACGGTCAGCGAGTACTGCAGAAGAAACGTCACTATGAGGGGCGACGACGTCTTCACCAAAACGCTCAGTTCTCTCTGCCAAGTGGTTTTCACCTGGCCTCGTCTGACGGCATCGTCCCATGCCTTGGCTGTGGTGAGGATTTCCGGCACAGACGGCTTTCTAGAAGCTCTTGGAGAGTCACTGGGCCCAGGCTCGGTTCCGGAGATCGCACTGTAGCTGATATGATTGTCCCGGAGCAATTGCTGCTCTTCTTGTACCAAATCAGCAGCTTCTCGTTCAGTGATGAGAAACTCATCGGGCTCTGTGGCCTCCTCATTGGCTACCCAGGGACTGGTCACCAGAGAACCGCCGAATCCTTTACGGCCTACAGAGCCTGTAACGAAGCTTTCTCGTCGTGCTGAACGAGAGAAACCGGTCTTTGCAGGAACTTGGATCGATGAGCTTGTAGGCCTTGGATCGGAATGAGAATTGGACTGGCTCATAAGGACTGGAGAAGATATAACAAAGATAGTATGATCTCTGCAACTGTAAAGAAGCAAGTATGATTCACAATTGGGCTGTTTGAGCCAGAGTTCTTCAGGGTTTCCGCTGGTTTGCTCGGGAAATGTCTAGATTAGAAGAAACACAAATGGATTTAAGGTTCGGTGGTGGAGCCTCAAGGGGGGTAACGTTGTAGGATATTCGGTGGGAAATATCTTTTGTGAAGATTATAGGTGCCCTGAGAGGATAAAGTGTATAAAAATCTTAGAAGAAGAGGAAAAAATTGCTGGTTTATAGGCATATATTGTCGAGGAGGTCACGTGGCGGCGCATCCATATACCCAATTGAGCAGAGGTTTAAACTAGTGCAAAGAGCTGATAAGGGGATACGAGGAAGCAATTGGGAGAGATGGGGAGAGATTTATGGGCGGAATGTGTTGTATTTTAGTATATTTAGATGTAGGATGTTCATCGGTGGAGATATCGATGAGGAGGAGTAGAGAGAAGAGAGACGGTAGAGAGAGATGCTCAGTTATATCAACATACTTAACGATCTAACAATACTTAACAATGCTTTACAATGCTTTACAATACTTAACCATGCTTTACAATATTTAACAATGCTTTTCAATATTTAACAATGCTTTTTAATATTTAACAATGCCAAATAACAATCTCATAGCTTCCCATATACCATATAACCTTCCGTTCTCAACTCCCGCAACCCGGCTATCGACGGCACGGCTACTGGCGCACAAACTTTTTTATCTCTCCAGCATCTCTTCACTTTCTTCCATCCACCATGCATTCTCTGAAATCCCTCTCACTAGCTCAGAAAACATGCCGTATGGCACGACCCTGCCGATACGTATCTCAGCTCTCGAAACATATCGAGTCCGAGCTGGTGTTTCCAGGCTCGGTTCGCTCCAAGTTCACCACGCAGCTCCAGTTCCAGGACCCTTCACACGACCAGCCATTGGACACTTATCGTCTCATGGGAATTGACGGTGTTCAGATCGACAAGGACTATGATATTCCTTTCACTAAGGAGCAGTCGTTGAAAATGTACAGGGATATGCTGACGGTCAGCATTATGGATGTCATCATGTATGATGCCCAACGACAGGGCCGACTGAGCTTCTACATGGTGTCTGCCGGTGAAGAAGGTGCTGCTGTGGGTTCTGCAGCTGCTCTAGGCGAGGACGATGTTGTGTTTTCTCAATATAGAGAAACAGGTGCGCTGCTGCATCGAGGAATGACCCTGAAAGAGCTCATGGCTCAGCTGTATGCCAATGTAGATGACCAGGGCAAAGGCCGTGCTATGCCGGTTCACTATCAATCTCAGAAGCTCAATATTCATCCAATTAGCTCGCCATTGGCTACTCAGATCCCCCATGCCTCGGGAGCTGCGTATGCCCTGAAAATGAAGGGCTTAGAAGCTGTAGCCATGTGCTATTTCGGCGAAGGAGCGGCATCTGAAGGTGATTTCCACGCTGCTCTGAATATTGCGGCGACACGAAGCTGTCCTGCTGTGTTCTTCTGCAGAAACAACGGCTATGCGATCTCCACACCAGCATTGGAACAATATCGAGGAGACGGAATAGCCAGCAGAGGACTGGGATACGGCATTGAAACAGTCCGAGTCGACGGCAATGATTTATTTGCGGTGTACAGAGTTACGGAAGAGAGCAGAAAGAAGGCCATTTCTGAACAACGGCCTATACTGATAGAAGCCATGTCATACAGAGTGTCTCATCACTCCACGTCTGACGATTCTTTTGCATATCGATCGAAGCAAGAAGTCGAGGACTGGAAGCGAAAGGACAATCCTATTTCTCGAATGAGAAAGTGGCTTGAAAACGGGGACTGGTGGAGCGATGAGCAGGAGCAGGAGGCTCGAAAAGAGATCAGAAAAGAGGTCCTGAAGGAGTTTGCAGCTGCGGAAAAGGCCAAGAAACCGGCACTTAAATATATATTCGAGGATCTTTACGACGAGATTCCTCCGGAATTGGAGGCTCAGCGCACAGAGCTCAAGGAAATTCTGGACGTTTACAGTGAGAACTATGATGTCTCGAACTTCGACGGAGGACGACAGGGCTTGGATTAGGGGCGTGGAGATGTCTAATGGGTATATCTAATTGACTATATCCTCTGAGTTATTCTCTGAATTATCCTCTAAATTGTCCTCTGCTTATCGCGAATTGACTCTAACATGCATTATCTTGGTCTACCGTATAGAACTGGTGAACTACCATACCATATAGACATACTATGTAGATTTACTATTAACTTTACTCTCTTAATCTACAATACCCTTAAATTAAATAACACTAATTAAACACCCATTCCCAAACTCCACCCATCTTTGCAATTCCCACAACCGCATTGAAGCTTATTTTTCAGTTGCAGATCCTCGATAGATTTTGGAAATTTCACTGATTTTCATCTTCACCTCCACCAACTACCTGCCTTTCCCACCACAAACCCCCCATGCCTATTGCCATGGCATCGCAGTCTACAAGCAGCTCTGCAGATCGCGAATATGCGTCGGCCTTAAGAGCTATTGTTGCTGATTTGGCCGCATCTCCTACCAAGACGTCGGATGTTGGAATTGCTCGCCTAGCTAAGCGCCATGAATTCGAGGTCTTCGAGGACTCAATTCCCAATGGCAAGCGTATATCTATCGGAGGAACTATTGTATTAATTGACATTGATTTCATAGACGGTACTGTTGTCCATGTCACGGTTTCTTTGGCTGGTAATAACAATACTGATTCTAACAGAGAGTCTTTCATGAGCCAAAACAGCCAGACTCACGTGTCTGCGTCTCAGGTCATATTAGACGCTCTACGGCAGCCGAGGCTGGACAGATTCTCGCAGATCCTCGAGTTTGTCGCCAAGGCTGACAAGTTATCGGCTTCTGTCGACTGCTTCAAGATACTCGATGAGATCTCGCACGCTTTGATCCTCGTGCACAATACCTTAAAGCCGTCTGAATTGGACTATTCAATGGGATACGGCAGGCCAATCGTCAGTGCCAACGGCATGTTGGGATTGGGCATTTGGTACTGGACTCATCAGAGGTATGTGGATTCTGCCAACGACAAATACTTTGCATATATGGGGTTTCGGAAAATTCCAAAGTCAGAATACGTTGGAGCATCGAAATTCGCCGTCAAATATACCCAGCAATGGATACGAAATGCCGAGAAAGACGAGTGGAACGACCCTTCACCGCTGGAAGATGCTGCAACTGAGCTGGTTATCAACTTGGATCCTCCTGTCGTTGTTCCACAGCTGGTAGCTGCCAAATTCAGTGCTGAGATCGTCTCGCCGACAAATGATATTTATATAAACAAGCAGCTGGACAGAGTGAAGACGTCTATTTATACGCCTGACGACAATGGCTCGCCCACCAAGCGTGTCATTGAATTCACCTCTGCAAATGTCTTGCCCTACGATTTTGTGGAAATCAACCAGATTCCCTTAGAGCATCCTAAGAAACTCAAAGAGATCTTTGAAACTCTTAGAACATGTATTTTGGTTCGCCAGGCGTGGGAAAGTGCCCTGGCTTCACAGTACACTGTGCCTGCAGACATTGACAACGACATTGACGAAAACATGTCTTTGGCAGATTACTATAAGGAATTCGAGGATAAGGAGAAACCTGCTGAGTCCAAAGGTGGTCCTATACGGGCTAGTATAAGTCTTATGGAAGGTACCAATGACAAGCTGGACCTGACACTGAGAGTCATCGATGGATCAGCCAGCGACTTTGTGCTTATCAGTACCGGTATCAGCACCGAGACCAACCAAATGGCTTTTAACCTCACTACGAGTGATCCGCGACTACAACATCTAATTCCTAAACTGACGAAATCGCTGAATATCACCGAGGATTTGCGCGTGGTGGCTGCACTCATCTCTCAGTGTCTATCATCGTCTCAGACAGCCATACCATATTTATGATCAAGAACTACGTGACATGGTTTAAACAAACACCGCTACCTTGCAAACTACTAATATGCATCGCTGCTATGTCTCGGCTAGCTTCCGTTGATGTTAGCTGCATCAACTCTAAACGAGGCATCTCAAAACAGAAACCTGCAGAGTTTTTACGGAGATACTTCTCTGCTGTACACTACTAGACTGGAGCTCACACGACTACTACACAAGAGGACGACTACACACTGAGCAACTTCGAATTCCGCCAAAAATCAAGGTAATGTACAACAAAACGGGATTTCTGGTCGTCCAACCATATCCATTGTATTTTTCTTGACCGGATTGTCTTACTTAATCATCGCCTGCAGCCAAAAACTTCCCAACCCAAACAAAAATTAACCTGCATTTTTTATCGATCTACACCTCTGCTGTGGCTAAGCACTGGCATCTAGTGCCTTATTGGATACGATGTTTTCTCAGATGTTGGCGTCGATAAACGGCAAAGAGCCGGCAAAGGCGGCGGCGTTTCCAGCGAGCCTGAGCCGTCCTCGACAGCCAATACAGCCTCATGACTCAAAATCAGCCCAGGCTAAGCCGGTGCCTCAAATGTCCGAGGAGCAGCGAAGAGAGCAGGAAGAGAAGATCAAGAGGTTGAAGGCGGCTAGGGAGGAGCAGAGGCAGAAGAGTGGCGTGGTGGTCAAACGAAGGCCAAAACAATCAGAAAGCAAAGGCAAATCAACGCCAGCTCCACCAGCTGAAAAGCCACCTGCTCCAAAGAAGCTTAATTTCAAGGATATAATGGCACATGCTTCAAAGGTGGACTGTGACAAGATGAAGCTGAGCATCAAGGTTAGAGATAAACCTTTGCCCCGCACTACGACACCTCCTGCTGAGGAAAAGCAGGCTGCTGAAGGTGAATCTCAACAGAAAAAGAAGACGACGTCAGTTTCAGAGGCTGCATCACCGTCTAAAGGATCGGCCAGCCCTCATAAGTCGCACCGACCGAGCAAATCGAGCGAATCTCAGCCGAAAGGCCATACGGGACAGCCAAAGAGCTCTACACAACCAAGGTCTACACAACCAAAAGGCCATACCGGAGAACCAAAAAGCCATATGGGAGAACCATTACCTGCATTACTGGAAAGGCAACAACGTCGTAAACAGAGTAAATCTGCCTCACGAGACTACGAAGAACTAGACGACTTTGTAGTAAACGACGAGGAAGACGTGGACTACGACAGAGACGAGATATGGAGTATCTTCAACAGGGGCAAGAAGCGTTGTGATTATTACCGAGACGACGACTTCTCAGACGATTCTAGCATGGAAGCCCGTGGCTCAGAAATCATGGAAGAGGAATTCCGCTCGTCTCTGCAAGCCAAGAGGGAAGACGAGGCCGAAGAGCTTCGGCTACGAGAACAAGCTTTGGCGAAGAAGCGCAGGAAAATGGCCAGTATGAGGTAAACGTCGAACATTGCATAAGAAATCGTAATTAGCATTATTTAAATATCGTAATAAGTGAAATCGTAAGATACAGCTAATCGTAAGAGACAGACAGCCGTTTCGTGTTAGAGCTCTGACTCGCTCATTGAATCAGCCATAAACTGGTCTGAAGTATCAGAATCCGCTGCGTTTCCGTTAGCTGCCGTGGCTTCTGCAGATTTTATCTGATCATTCAGACTTCTATGCACAGCTCGAAGCAGCTCCACATCGTCCTCAGATCCCGATATATGCTCCAATCCAGTGTTCAGAGCAAGCGGAGCGTCCGGCTCATCTGCTAACGGAGATTGGCTGAGATCTATGGTTTCAGGCAGCTGGGGTGTTTGAGTCTCCTCAGCAGGAGATGGCGATTTCGAGCTTGACAATGTCACTGGCTCATTTTCCTGCTCCAACCTATCCACATGTCCATGCTGCTTGTTTAATCTGTCTTGAATTCTCAGAGCTATAAGATACCTTCTCCATCGAACAAGAGCCTTTGCTCTGATATGCCGTTCATCTTCTTCTCTCTGCTCTTCAAGAAGCTGCTCATAGACAGCCATAACGGCTTCCTTGTGCTCCTCAGCAACGACAATTCCAGTGACGGCAGGGCGCACGACCCTTCGTCCTTGGAAGTCAAAGCCTGTAACTGCATCAGCAAAGTCAACGTCAATCAACCTTGCTGCCACGCTGATGTCCCTATAAGGCAAATGAACCGCATGAGCGGGAACCATGGATTCTGTATACACATCGATGTTTCCAAAACGGTTCTTTGGTATAACACCGTTCACAACAGGTGGTGGAGTATAGATCTCTGTCTGGCTCTCAAGATACAGAGGCATTCCGGCTGATTCTGTATCTTCATCATCTGATGACTGTACCCTTTTTCGCTTTTTCAACGCTGAAACTATCCTCTTCGTAGGAACTTCACCTTCTTTGACAACTCGGCCAAGACGATACCATGACATTTCCGATTTAAGCTGCTTGACATCTCTTCTTCGATATATGTTCACCACTGAAGGAGAACCTTTTGCAGGGCCACGAAGTGCCAACCGGCCACAAGGAACCTTAGGATCCAGTATTTCGGTTTGTTTCAGATGCTGTTCTAAGACAAATATAGGATGGCCCTTGAAGTCCTCAATGTTTTTGGGCATTTCTTCAGAGGCTTCTCTTCTTGAGAGATCATCGGCTTCAGTGTACTCTCGCTCGGTAAGAGTAGACGATCGATACGGCGATAGAGCTCTTTCCCACCACTCTATACCGCCTGGAGTGGATGTGACTCTCCGCTTGCGAGTCTTGCCATTATAGTAGTTGGCATATCTTCTGGTGACATCTACAACCGAGCCATCGGTATTAAAAGCAACGACATATCTGAGGATATTCGCTTTGTCGGAAGCCGGTGGCTCGAATTTGGACTTGCGTATCACAATGTCTATAGTGCGTAGGACAATGGGGTCTATTGATACCCATTTCTTGCCGAACTTATCCCAGGCCTCAGCCCAGAAAACAGGATAAGCGCTGTCGACAGTGTAGTCCGGCGTATGCAGCTGTGGGTCTGGAGTAGAGTCTGATTCAGCATCCAGACGTGTGTTTGAGGTGAAATCCAACGGCTGCAGAGATGCCACTAGACGCACTTCTATATCTAGAGATCTCAATAATGCACAATATCCATAAGCAGCCACGTCTCTGTTTCCCTTAAAGCGTAATAAATAGTTGTTTTTAAAGCGTTCGAAGCTCATAGGCGTATCGATAGCCCTGCTTCGGTTGAACACCTGATCCCACGGTAGTGTCAGCAGCCCGTTTCTATCAGACTTGTTGACAATATGAAAACGATTGAGCCAGAATCGGCCAGCATGCCGGAGACCGTCGAGGAACTTGCGGCTCTTTAAGGTTGGCGACAGGTACGAAAGGGGATGCAGCTCCTGAATGATGCTCGACGGCAAAACCCTCTTGTAGTGTCTTTTGATAGTTCTATCGTTGCACCACCTGTTTCTGGAGGCCACGTGAGCTAGAAGACACACGAGATGAAGCTTATGAACGGCCAGTCTTTGTTCTTTTTCAGCCTTGTTGAGGACTCCAGCTCTCCTTCGTTTGGGCTCTGCACGCTGAGCACCGAGATTGACGGTAAGAACATCATTGGCTGGATCAGTACCGGGCAGATCAGCACCTGCCGGACCTGCAGAAGGCAATTCGGTCGAATATTCCTCGAAATCCGAGCCTGAATCAGCCTCGATGTCCACCTCGTCGAAGGAATCGCTCGACTCATCGAACGCGGCCTCCGCATCCTCAAACAGCCCATCGACTTCCACGAGATCATTCGCCAGCTCATTTCCACCTTGTCCACTGTTTCCTTGTCCACTGTTTCCCTGAACCCCACTACGTCCCCGCGATCCCCGCTTCTTCAACGGCCGGTCCTCCTGCATCGTGCTCGCCTCGCTCCTGGCCACCTCTCGCATCAGCTCATAGTATTTCTGGGGAATGCCTCCGATGAGTCGCTCGGACCGCTTGCCTGGTGCCATTTTGCCATGCTTTGTGCGTGAAAGACGGATGCACGGCTGAAACCTCAGCCATCTCATTGATTCCGGGGAAGAAAAGTTACCTTTAAATATTACAATGCGGTTCTTTGGATTTTTGCTCATTTTGCATTATTTCGCTATTGCATGTGCTCAGGATCTGCAGCTATACCTGGGCCAGTACGAAGGGGTGGGAATTCATCAGGCTTCGGCTTGTGCTCGTAACTATCTGGCTCAGATGCTGCCTGCCTGTGAAATGATCCATGATAATAACGAGCAACTACGTCTGAAATATTCAATTGCGCTGAGTTTGTGTGAATTCGCTACTTCTGGAGTACAATATCCGGAGATTTGCAACGACGCCAGGGCCGAGCAGGCATGTTCTAGAGCTCTGGAGTCTAGACCTCAGTGGTGGACGACCTTCAGCAACAATTACCGATCTGTGGACCAGCTGTGTGTTAGTTATCGTCTTGACCATGAGAAGGAGCAGCGATTCAAGGAATATGACAAGTACATGACTGTTCAGAAGCATCTTATGGTCCAGTTTGACGAGCGACATGAGGCTGTAGATCAAATGGATGCCCTATGGTCCAACTTGTTGGCTCATCTTGACCAGAAGTCTGCAGAGCACATGAATTTGATGCAGAGTCGAAATATGGCCATGGCTGAACAAAGTGACGAGATCTCAAACAAGCTCCTGGCCCTCATAGAGCAGGTCCAGACAGCCATTTCATCCACCTCTGATCTCAGCTCTGTTCAAACGGTCGCCCTGTCAGACATGATTCAAAACATGAAGGTTGCCCAAACACAAGCTACGAATAACCAGAACGAACTCCTTGCATCGAGCGAAATCCAAATTCTCCGGTGGTTGGACAAACTCACTGCTGCAAATGGAGAATCCTCAGCTCTCCTCGACTCCCTGGATAAAGTCAAGCATGTTTCTCAGGAAATACTCGAAAAAACCGACCTCACGCATAAACTGTCACGAAACATACTGCATGGCCAAACCCAACTGTACCTGGGTTGGCTCAATTCTGTCCGCATGGCTAAGAATGTCTTCAACTTAGCTCGTCATCTGCATACCCTGGTCATCACCACTGCCATTTCTACGTTGTTTCCCCGCTATTTACTGTACATCTGCACTGCATGGATCCTGTTGGGTCAATTGAATTTCGCCTTCTGTACGCTGTGCATATACGCTATACGATGGAAATTGCCAACATTTCTGTGGCCTCAGAAACCTCAGAAAGCCGTCAAGATGGCTCAATTCGTGCAACCGTCGCTCTATCGAGAAAATCTATTGTCGTATTAGAGGATTAGGTGTTACCTAGCGCCGCATATCATATCCTTGTGCTCAGTAATTTAATTTAAATTTTGATGAATATATTTGATGAATATATATAGCTCATGTGCAACATAAAAAAAAACATCATTCTATAAATGGTCAATCTAACTGCACAGTAGAAATAACTTATATACCTTTCTTATCGTGTCCAGGGAATGTTATCAGAAATCCTCTCGTTAACTTAGTGTCAGCTGGCTTCTGCCGTTTGATCCTCATATGTAGGGGCCAGTTCAAACGAAGGAGTGCCGTTCTCATGCAGTGCGGTGGTATATGACGGGACTCGGGAAAGAGACTCCATGTCCGACGAGCTGTGAGCTCCCGGGGTGTTTGCTCCTGGAGTGTTACCACCGGATGCAATCTGTAGTACCGGAGAGCCCACTCGAGAAATATGACGGAACTCTGGAGAGCCCAAAATGGCCGGCGAGAAAAGAGGATTGTGGCTATTTCCAGAAACATGAGACATGCTGAAGTAGTCGCCGGCAGAACTACCGGCAGGTGCAGGGGCAGGGCTGCTTGGGCCCAGAGGCGCAGGAAAGGGCGTTCCTGGCGTCGATGATCCACTGGGGAAGTTGCTGGAATCGCGGCTCTGAGCCAATGCTAAGGCCCTCAGGTGGGCAGCCAGCTGGGCCCTTTCGTCAACATGCAAATTGGCAGAGGTTCTATTAGACTCCGACTCGCCTATGGAGTTTCTTCGCGAGGTCGAATATGGGGTAGAGGACCCCGAAGAGTTGGGAGACGTGGGCCCAGAGACCTGTTCTGCGTATAGCCGATCGTAAACGTGATCCCTATAGTTCGGAGGAGCGTCGAAATCCAACTGTCCGTCGACGGTATGGCTGGCCATGAGATTGGTTTCCGATGAACCAGCTGTTGCAAATAGCGTTTCTTCCAACGGCTTGTACATGGTTCCAGGCACCGACAGAGAGGTCGGGTTGACTGAAACAATAGGCACGTTGGGGGAAATAAATAGATATATGGGGAGAGATGCTCGAAGCTCGGAAATGTGGCCGTCGGCATTGATGAGTGTGACGGCAAATTTGAGCTTGTGAGTGACCTTTATGGTGGATCCAATGGTGGAGTCTGGCGTGCACTTGGCTAGACTGGCCGGTAAAGGAATGAGCTCATGAATTTCCCAGACGTCTTGGCCCAGGGAGCCGTTCTCAGGAGGCAGAATGAGGTACTCATCGGCAATTCTGTCGTTTGTATTGGTCAGGCCATTGGGCGTGCCAAGCTGCAGAAGCTCAGACAATTGGACCTTGATTTGGCCCAGTTTAAGACCTTTGGCCAGAGGCTGGAACGTCATATCGACGGGAACCGAGGTTCCAATGGCCACGGCCTTGGACGGTATAGAGAGCTCGTAGTCGATTTTCTTGGGCCAGGTGTTATCGACAGAGACGGTCTGCGTGAGCTCGAAGCTGTCGGAGCCGATGGTTCGAATGACTCTGAGGTATTTGCGGCAGTGGATATTGTTGGAGAACTTGCCCCTGTCAATGACGGCATCCAGCTTGTAATGTAGCTGACAGCCCTCGGTAGATTCGATGGTTTCCGGAATATCGCCAGGAATAATTAATTCAAAGGAAAAGTCGTGGTTTCCGTGGAGTTTGACGGAGCTGGAGTTGGATGAGTTGGCCGAGGCCAGCGAGATGAGATTGTTGCTGCTCTTGTTGCGAGATCCACTCAGAGACACGCTGGAGGAGTTCCTCGACAGCATCTTGGACGAGTTGGAGCCGCTCTTGTCCAGGAAGTTGGTCCATTCGTGCTCAAAGACGACGTTTTCATATTTGATGGGCCGAGCCACCAGGCCACGAGGAGTCATGACCCGTTCCTGCCAATGCAAGCGCTCGGTTCCCACTAGCTTTAGGGAGATCTTCTTGATAGGAACCGACTCATTGAGGCCGACTAGAACGGTGCCTTTAAGAACTACCGATGAGGCGTTTTCAGGAGCGCCACGAATGATGATAGTATCACGTTCTTCCGAGTATATTCTAGAGATAAGTTAGAGAACCAAAAGCAGAATAATAGCCGGAATATCCTTTACTTACTTTATATCGAAGAGTGATATAGCGCTTTGTGTTCTTTTCAATACCATGTTGTTAGAACGGTTGAATATTATTTGGACTTTTTTTCCGTTGGGCTCTCCTAAAAGGGCCACCAGCTATCTATGGTGGGCTATCCGGATTGCTCCCTGCCGAAGGCATGATAGCCCAGGAAAAAGGTAGTAGAAGAGAGAGGGAGAAAATGGGGGGGGGGATTGGAAAGACGGTAAGGATAAATAGCGTTTCTATAGATTATATCGTTATATGGTAGTTTTCTGACATGTCATTATCTATGTTTCAAGGGTTATGTTGTGTTGTTTGTTGGATGACATGCCGTGTGTTGCTGCAGCATGTGATTTCCGGCATGCTTGGAAGCACTTGAGTGTTTTTATATTTCTAAAAGGGTTACGCAACTAGGAAGAACAAAGCACAGAAGTGGATAATATAAGGAAATATGGCTAGCAGTTAGAAAAGCACAAATATGACAAGAAACATGGAAATGGGCTGCCAAGCCATGCGATGTGCGGCTCGGCAAGGCGAGAATCAAAGACAAAGTGGACATGTTACAAGTTAGGTTAAGACGTGGTTTAAGACATGAGATTTAAGACATAGGATGATCGGGGTTATACGGGGATCTGGAGATATTGTAGATGGATATTTTTGAAGATGGATATTTATTGTATATATTTATTGTTATATATATTATGGTATGTTATTCTGATATATTTTAGTATGTTATTCTATTATATTTTAGTATGTATTATATATCTCTTAGTACCATCCTAGTAACTATGACATAACTACATCTCTTGTATCATCTAGTATGAGTAGTACCACCTAGATACATCTCTCTCCTAGCTGTCACTCACTTCCCAAATACAAGATTCTCAGGCGCCTTGGACGCTCCATCCACGCCCGTAACGTACGCCTTCGTCAAACCTCCATCTACCATGAAGTCCTGTCCGGTGATGTACGACGCATCATCCGAAGCCAGAAACACTGCTGCTTTGGCTATTTCAATTGCCTCTCCAAACCGCCCAGACGGCAAGTGAACGGTTCGACGGAACTTCTTCTCCTCGGTATTCAAGAAATTCTGAAGCAGTGGTGTGTTCAGAGGGCCTGGGCAGATGCTGTTGATGCGGATATTCTTCTGAGCATAACAGATAGCCATTTCTCGCGTCATGGCCAACACTGCACCCTTGGAAGCCGTGTAGGCAATCTGAGGAGTGGCAGCACCCATAATGCCCACAAAGGATCCCGTGTTGATGATACTGCCGGCAGTTTTCTCGTGTTTCAACAACGATGCTATGGCATACTTGGACCCATACCAAACACCCTTGACATTGATGTTCTGGGTAAGATCCCAGATCTTCTCCTCCGTATTAAGAACGCCGTCGTCATTAGGATGCATGATTCCGGCATTGTTGAACATGACGTCAACTCCACCCCAGCTTTCAACCTCGTCAACCAGGGCTTTGACCTGATCTTCCTTGGACACATCGGCCACGAAGTACTGTATTTTGGTCTCGGTGCCGGCGAGCCGTTTAACATGGTCCACGGCTGTTTTCAGGGCCTCCTCATTGATGTCACTCAACAATACATTGGCTCCTTCCTTGGCAAACTGAATGGCACTTTCCAGGCCGATTCCTCCAGCAGCTCCGGTAATGATGGTATTTTTGTTGTGTAGACGGCCCATGGTGATGGCAATAGATGGCGATAGATGGCGATTTAGATAGTAATTATTAGTGCTTGCAATTATTAGTTCTTGCAATTGTTAGTGCTTGCAATTGTAAGTTAGTGCAATTGTTAGTTCTTTAATCCCAGTGTTGTTATTCCCTGTTTTTCTACAGATCACTGAACGTTAAGTTTGATAAGCCTACCCGAGTAAGTACAACGGCGAAAGCGGGCCACAGCGATATTTAGCCGTATCATTTGGCAAATTGGTATTAGAAGGATTAGCAAACAACAATAGAACCAGAAAGAAATAACGACCAGAACGACATTTGACGATCCCAAACGATATTTGCCGATCCCAACGCTATTTACTATAAACTCGTACTTGCTGATATCAACCTGCCATGTCCTTAGATCACTGGCAATCCACCCTGGAGAAAGATCAAGCCATCAAAGTAGCGGGCGTAGATGCCGACGGCATACTGCGAGGAAAGATTATATCCAAAAAGAAGTTTTTCAGCGTCATCAATGAGGGCTTCGGCTTCTGCAGGTACGTATACTCCACCTTTTTTGCTTGTTTCTACTAACTATTAGTGTTATCTTCGGCTGGGATATGCATGATCAGACGTATTCTCAAGAAGGCATTGTGTCCAACTCGGCCAATGGATACAGAGACCTGAATGCTCAGATTGATCTGGGCTCGTTTCGGCGCATTCCATGGGAAAATGATATCCCGTTTTTCCTCTGTTATTTCTACGATTCCGAGTCGTTGCAGCCCGTGGCTCCCTGCCCTCGTTTACTGCTCAAGGGAATATCCGATAAATACGCCGAAAAACTCAATGCTCTCACCACTGCCGGTGCGGAGCTGGAATTCTTTCACTACAAAGAAACTGAAAAGTCTCTGGTTGCGAAAAACTATACCGGCTTGGAACCTCTCACTACTGGCATGTTTGGCTACTCTTTACAACGTCCTGCACTCAATTCCGACTATTATTACGATGTTCTGAATACTGCTCGTCAATTCAACATCGAGCTCGAAGGTTGGCATACTGAGACCGGTCCCGGTGTATATGAGGCAGCCATTGGCTACTCATCGGCTACTGAGATGGCCGATAAGGCATGCCTGTTCAAGTACCTGTGCAAGTGTATTGGGCCCCGTTACGGCATAATCCCATGCTTCATGGCCAAACCACAGCAGGGCCTTCCTGGAAACTCGGGCCATATGCATGTGTCTATAACCGACCAGAAGACGGGCAAAAACCTCTTTTCTCGCGACCAAACCGACCCCAATGCTCCATATCCTGACATCAAAGACGTATCTGACATAGGAAGGCATTTCCTGGCCGGAGTCCTTGCAGGATTACCCTACATTATGCCTTTGATAGCTCCTACCATCAACTCATATAAACGGCTGGTGGAGAACTACTGGGCTCCGACTACTGTGAGCTGGGGTTTGGAGCATCGGATTGCCTCTGTGAGATTAATTGCTCAGGGCCCCAACTCTAAAGCCACAAGACTCGAAATTCGTACTCCTGGCGCCGATGTACATCCTCATTATGCTCTTTCTGCTATTTTTGCCTGTGGTCTGTGGGGAATAGAGAACAAGAAACCTCTATCAATACCTCCTATGGGCAAAGATCTCGACAGTCTCGACCAATATGAACGACTGCCACGCTCTCTGGAGGCTGCTGTCGATAAGTTCTCCAGCAAGGAAAGCCTTGCACGAGTTGTGCTAGGAAACGATTTTGTTGATCATTTTGCCTCGACAAGACGAGAGGAAATCAAGCAATGGAATGACGCAGTTACGACCTGGGAAATCAAACGATATATTGAAACAGTTTAATGATATATTGAATGATATAACAGTAATTGAATGATATCGTTATACCGAAACATTTAATTGAACGATATACTCAACAGTAATTGAACGATCTACAGTAATTGAACGAAATCAACAGTAATTGAACGATCTACAGTATTGAACGATCTACAGTAATTGAACGATCTACAGTAATTCAACCAAATCAACAGTAATTAAAAAATGCCAAATAATATTATGCCAATCTATATTATCAAAATCATCATCTACTCTTCCTCCTTCTGGTCCTGATGGTAGCTCATAAACGTATCAGCGGCATCCTTGAGAGCATCTGAATAGTTGCTAGATGAAGAGCTGCTGTCGCGATCCGTCTTCTGTTCAGAGCTGCTGTCTCGATCCGCCTTATGCTCAAAGCTGCTGTCTCGATCCGCCTTATGCTCAAAGCTGCTGTCTCGATCCGCCTTATGCTCAAAGCTGCTGTCTCGATCCGCCTTATGCTCAAAGCTGCTGTCTCGATCCGCCTTATGCTCAAAGCTGCTGTCTCGATCCGCCTTATGTTCAGTGAAATCAAACGATGTAGGCCTCTCTTCGCTGCCCTTCGTCTCTGCAGATTCGGAAACGTCATCAGGCAATGTATCAAATGTAGGCGTGGTAGGAAGAGACAACAGACTGGGCCCGAAATCATCAGATAGCCGGAGTTTCTGAAGCCCTGCTTTGCGTGCTCGGCGCAGATTTAGCTTATCTGCAGCAGAAAGTGTACTGGCCGATGAACCACCACGTAATTCCTGCAATAGCTTTCGAGCACGCCCACCAACATCTTCATCGTCGGCTGCATCGTCTGCCTGAGAAGTTCCAGACGATCTTCGAGTGCTAACTTCATCTGCACTTCTCTTAGTCTCAGAATGTCCCTCATCACTCTGACCGTTACCATCCATTGACTCAGCTGACGACTTATTGGAAATCCCATTAGTCGAACCAGAACTTTGACCTTCTCCATCCGGGTTTTCATGAGACTCTTCTCCATCATGCGGCGATTGTAGTAAAGATCGCTTATGGTCAGCCATATTCCTTCTAGCTGCTGCTCTCCTCCTTGCACTACGAGGGTCGCCTTGGGAACCTGCTGCTTTGAGCTTCTCTAGCAAATTATCCATAACCGCATTGCTGGAAGAAGAGTCTTCCTCTTGATTCTCCGTTGCTTGCCTTTCGTTATTCTTCTTGGCAGCATCATGCAATTTCTTTCGAGCCTCATATGCTCTATTTTCCTCCTCTCGGTACAGATTTTCTTGTTTGGCCTTCTGATATTCAGATATAAACGTAGCAAACTTGCTGAAAAATGAACCTGCCGAGCCAGAGTCGTTGGGGTCTTCACCATAATATCTCATCAGCCGATCAAACTCATTAATAGTGTTCTTCATATGAGCTGCAAGATATTCCCTCTTCTGTCGAGCTTCTGGCAAAGCTGCCAAAACCACCTGAAGCACCCGATCCTCAGGATGTATCTTAGACGGATCACTGAGATTACCAATATCAATGGATGCCTGAACATTTTTGACCATTTGCATGAACTCTTCACAATCCAATCGAACCTGCTCAACAGACAACTTAGATGCCTCAATTGAATCTCTCAGATCTTCCGTAAACTTCTCCAAATCAGGAAAGGTAGACCTTACTATCTTCTCAACATAGTGCAAGAATGTCATAGTATTGGTATCATCTTTCGTAAATGCCAATCGCTGAAGAGTACCAAGTCGGAAACCACTAGCCTGTTTAGAACTATCATTCATAAAGTTTCCAACCGCCAAAATGATCTCAAGCAGATCTTTCAAACGCTGAGATGTTCGCACGGCCTGGCAGGCTGATTCAATGATTTTCAGCTTGCCAACAAGGTCATGATACTCTCTTTCATGCGTTGTGACAACCAACAAAGCTCTCATTCTAGACTTCCAGTAGTGTTGCAAATCATAGCACAATTCCAGATAGATCTGATCCGCCCTTGCAAGATCATTCGGGTCCTTCTCCGGCTTCAAATCTTCAGGGTTCGTATCTCCACGAGTCCAATCCACACTATAAGGCTGCAAGTTCTTCGCCAGATTAATTGAAACATCTGTCATTTCAGGACGAAGGAGAAATTCTAAAATGTTGCCATGATTTAAAATATCTTCATCGCAATGCAAAATCTTCAGTACCAACTCATTAACGGACAAATGACCAAAAGAATGGAGATTGATTCCAAACTGCTGAGAAACATCTCTGGGCAAGAATGAAATCTTTTCATCTTGGTCCTTGCGTTTACCCATAATATTCTTGATCTCTTTAGCTGCGAATATCTTCTCCACTTCTTCAAATACTCCTCGCTTGTAGAGCTCATTGGCAACAGCTTCTAGGTTTCCATTCTCCCTCTCAGCTGCCTTCTCAGCCCAAATAGTATGGTCCACAGTATCCAATTTTTCCCAATGCATTTGCTTCAACTTTCGTTTCGGTCTAACACCCTTATTCAGCTTCGTCATGAAAGCACTAGGCTGATCAGGTACAGGTGAAGCATCCTTCTGCTTGGGTGCGTTGAAGTTCGGGATTGGTGGTGTAGGAGGAGCCGGAGCTCCATTGAAGCCCAATGCACCTAATGAAGGTGTCGAAGAATTTGAAGGACCAGGAGGAGGAGGTGGTGGTGGCGGCGGCGGTGGACCTCCAGAGAACACCGGTGGAGGCGCAGGAGCAGGAGGAGGGGGTGCACTATTGTTGAAGACAGGCGGAAGTGCAGGAGGCGGCGGCGGAGGAGCACTGTTGTTGAACGAAGGTGCAGATTTCGGCGATGATGCGTCGTTCGAAGCTGCGACAGGTGCCTTATTGTCTGCTTCTTTAACTTCCAGAACCTTCTTATCACCCTTATCATCCTTAGCATTAAACAACGCCTTTACAACATCATCACCAGCAACTTCCGTAATGTCACTATCGCTGTTCTCGCCAGCATCGTCTCTGTCAGAGCCTTCTGCAGGGACCAGGGTGACCTTCTCGTTCAAATCGGCCAGGAAGTCTGACGGAATATCTAGCGAGTTAAGCAAAGGTTGACCATTTTTGCCAACTAGTACTGAGACTTCACGATGCGACTTATCCGTTGCATTGGGCACCGTACGAGCAATGACTACCCCACTAGTGCCACCGTTGGCGTTAGCTGAGCCACCGTTTACATGAATCACACCAGTTGAAACGCCGTTAGAGTCCTTCACACTAGACTCCCCATTGGTGTCCACGACAGTGGGTCCATTGCTGACGATCTGTCCTTCAGCAGAGCCATTGACAGAGTCGATCACCTTAGCAGAGCCACTGTCAGAGCCGATTCCATTAACGCCAGCCAAATTCACACTGCGAGCTTGTCCAATTTCAACCATTTGAACATCATCCGGAATAGCATTATAATCAGCCATTAGATCCTCGTCATCACCAATGAGCCTAGCCACATCGTTAGACTGCATTTGCAACTCTCGTAACCGCTGCATTCGAATAAGCCGCTGCCTGAAAAGCTCCTCTCGTAGTTTCTGTTGCTTGTCGAGCTCAGTTTCCGAACCAGAATCAATACTTCCAGAAATCACTCTACTGGGATGCACACTTGAGTTGGGCAGGCTGGAAACCTGCATTCCTTCCATTCTATCTCGCACTTCACGAAGTCTTGGATTAGGGTCCATAGTAGTCCCGTCGTATTGGTACTCCACCTTCTTCTGAGCCAGCTGAGCCTCTAACTTGCTTGCTAGTTTTTCTCGATCCAAAATTCCTCCTGCATTATCACCCGAACCTTGAGACTCCTTAAGCATAAGATACAGTTCTCTAATTTCCAACTCTCGATTCTGTAGATCCGTGACATGAGTTCGCTGCAGATCATTCAAATCTGTTTGCAAACCGTCGTTCAGTCTTCGTTGAATATCCAAAGCTTCCTGTAACTCCTCCATTTGTTTCTTCAGCATGCCAACATTACCATCAGCACCGAGATTTACCAGCTGCTCCATTCGCTTCTTCTCAGCTATAGCCTCCTGAGTTTGCTTACGGGCCTCTCTGAGTTCTTCAAAGGCCCTCTTTGCTTGAGCGTCTGTTTCTAGCTGGCTCAACACCTTCTGCACAGAGAAGTTCATTGCACTGTTCAGATCCGAATGAGGACTAATACGATCCATGACCACATTAGACAAAAGTGCGTCTACTAGCTGGAACATTCGGGCACCGTCATCAGTAGGGTCTTCACGAACCAAAAGAAAATGCTGCATGGCACTGAGGAAGTACCCCTCTGCATATGTGCCTTTAATTCGAGACCAAATCTCATTGACAATAGCAGTCGGATCGTCCATGTCTCTAACGTCCTCTGATCTTTCTAGGTTCAGCAAGTCTTCATAGTCGATGGCAGCTGCTTCGTCGTACTTCTGGATCTGTTCTGCTATCAGATCGTACTTGAAGAGTTGCATTTTAGCAGCTATCCTGGGAAGGCCAGACGCCTTGAGCTGAGACCTCATATGCACACGGAACTTCAAATCCTGCGAACCACCTACGATGGCATTGATTAAAAGCATGGTTGTGAGAGCATACTCCATGAGTAACGACTCTACTCCAACACCGCCTAATTTGAATTCATCACTCGCACCAACCTTGGATCCCATTTTGCCTCGACCATCCAAAGTGTGCTCCACAATGCGCATCCAAGCTTCAAACCTGCCGAGAAAATGCGTATTATCTTTCATGCTATCCAGGGCACCAATGACTTGATCATGGCCGCGAATAGGCCGTTCATGCTGGCCAGGACCCTGCCCAGGAGCTTGCCAGTGGGCCAAAAACGTCAGTACGTCACTGACGAGCTTTCTAGTTGCCAACTTTGGCGATAATAAGCTTCTGACCAAAGCCGGAATGCAGTTAGATGTATAAAGCGCATTGTCAGCACCATCTCTTAGATTCATCAGGGCCTTTAAGCATTTGATGAGATCGTATTCACGTTCAAACAAGTCCTCCGACGTGTGACGATTACTATTAATATGAGATAGCACAGTGGATAGAGCGACTTGGCCCTGGGCCTCAATGAAGTCCTGGACCCAGCCGACCTGCTCGGTTCTCAGCGAGACCCACAAATCTCCTAGTTGCTTCTGAGTGATTGTATTATCAAGCAGTTTTCGAACAAACCACTCGGGGGTATTTTCATCCAAGGTTCTTGATTTGGTGATTCGTTTGCGTTCGTTGCTGATTTCGGTTAATGCATCTTGGTGAATCAACATCCACTTCTTTTCTACTGAATATGACAACATTTGTTGGCGAGCAGCTTCAGGTAAGCTTTTGAAATCGCGCTTGTTCATTAGTTGTAAAAACATGTCGGTGACTACTCGGTCAGACGGCCGCTGATCCAACGTGAAGCCATTATTGGCAGCAATCTGATTGAGAGAAGATGCTTTAGACAAGGTAGACATGCTTTCATCGAACTCGAAATTCCCGCTGGATCGTCGAGCATGCGTGTATCCAATGCCACTGCCCCTGCTATTATTAGGAACGAGCTGGTTTGAGCGTTGTTCGAAGTTGGCAGACTGCTGAGGCGAAGACTGATGCTTTGAATGCGATTTTTCGCGATGATGCGACTTTTCCGATTTCCTGGACGATTCAGAATTAGCTGTAGTAACAGAGGCCGATGAGGGTTTTCGTTTATCATTATATTGACGAGAAGGAAGCGGAGGAATGGGCTGGCTGATAGAAGTAGGCATAAAAGATGCATGGGAGCCACTTCTTTTGCCAGAGGAGCCCACCGATCGAACTGATACGGAGTCACTGGCAGGAAGACGATCGACCTTGACGGGGGATCGAGTGTCAGATCTCGTCATATCGTAGGGAACGCTGGACATGCGGACCGATGAGGCATCGTGATCGTCCGAGGCGTTGAGCCCGTCGTAGCTCGAAGACCTGATGCTTGGCTTGGAGATCTTGGCGAACCCAAGCAGCTTGGAGCCCGTGGAGCCTGTCGAAGACGATCGAGCAGGAGAAACGGGCTCGGGAGGCAGTTTCGGGAGTGACTTTGCCCGGTCCGTCTTGCCCATAGCTAGCAAATCACAGTCGGGCGACAGGTAGAGGGATGAAGAAAAAGACTGAAAATGCTCTCTAAAACAAAACAAACTCAGGTTAGAGACGGTGAAGACAGCATAATTGGCCGTAGCAAACAGCATGAAATCCATGCCCGAACTTGGCCGTTGTTGTAGTAATACTTACGATTCAATCCAAAACCGGTGATTTTTGGCGTCACAGCCTATATGTAATGTCTTGTGAAGAATTCTACGTGAAAACCAGTGGCGGAATTCACAAGAATCTCAGATAAATCTGACTCTAGTTGTTCCTGATTGCTTCCTCCTTTTTTTGTAATGGGGGGATGCTGCAATGGATTCTCCCAATTAGGAAGTAAATAGGAGTTACCCTATGGTTTAGATAGGTTTAGATTATCTTGAGAGGATAAATAGGAGAGAGATCTTATGATTTATGGGAAAGATGAATGATTGCAGGTGATTATGAGGATTTATACTAAGCTTATGAATATATAAGTGTATTAAAGGAGGAGGTTATAAATAACGGATCTTGTTTGAGGGAGTCACGTGCCATATCACGTGGTATCTGTGAAGTAAAGAGAATCAATCTTTTGCAACCAAACTATTTATTTTAATTACTTAAAAATCTCTGTTAATTAGCTAATAATATCAGATATAGTATAAAGTGAGATAGGACACTAAATAAGATTATTTTGGGCGTTTTGCCGAAGACTTCATCTCGATATTTCATTCAGTTCATATCCATCATTATCCATTCTAGTTGCAGTTTAGAAATAGAAAACTGCTTATAAAACTGCATAAATTCTATTGATGTAATACTCTATAACTATAGATCTTTTACTCCTAAGCAAGTTTTTTCTGATTTAAATGGCAATTGCCGTCCCTCGTTCCCAGCTACTCGACCAACATACCGGTTTCTTACATATCCATTCTGTCACACCATTGTAAAATAATACGGTTGCTATTTATAATCTGCAGACATTGTTTGAGAAGCTCAAAGCATTGTGTTGTGGAGGTTGATATCTTAAATCTCGATTCTTCCCATTAGGGAAATATTGGGCATTGTGGGGTAAATTTGTTGAATCATCTAGGATATACTTTCTATTAAATTCAAGTATTCTCTCATTTAATAATTATTTATTATTAATTATTACAATTGGCCCAGAACCAGAAACAAATGATTTGTTCATCGGTAACAATTATGAAAGATCATGGCCCAGAGTGAATAAGGCCCACTCTACCACCTAGCTCCTAGCCTTAGACTTGGCAACTTCTTTCTTTAACCTATCCTTCTCCTGCGGTGTTTTCTTGTACTTTCGTGGATCTTTTCTGCTCATCTTGGTTCGGTCTCGTGTACCTTTACCACCTTCCCAGAAGGTCGAATGTCTCGATGAGTTGAAATTGGCATGGCAAAACACACACTCTGAGTTCGAAGGCTGCTCTCGGGAACATTTCCCGCATACGATTCGTAATGCATGATCTGCTGGATGATTTGATTGCCCATCGTGACACTTCTCGCACGGAAATACCTTGGAGCAGCAGCTGAATCTGAACCATCGAATCGACTTTTTGTAGTGGTTACACGTACCGTTATTAGGCAGTGGTGTACCTGTTTGTAGTTTGAGCTTAGTGGCAGCTCTATCGGATTTGCGAGCTAACCTCATGCTTGCTGCCGACATTTCTGTAAACTTGAACGTATTGATCTTCAATGTCATCTTGTTATGACAGTGACGACAAGACTCAGTGACATTGCGTCCAAGATCTAATTTAACCTGAGAATCAAGAGTCTCAGTGCAGGATTCACAGGTAAGTGCGAAGAAACTCGGTAGATAATCTACTACATGGCACTCGGATAAATCAATGTATCCGACTATATGGGAGCCAAAATGCATGATATCCTTGCGGAAAGATCCACCGAGCTCCAGCTTGCACTTTTTGCATTCCACATATACTGGTTTCGATGACTTTGTATATGCTCCAGAGACCAGATTAGGAAGATCGTTGACAGCTTTGCACCGGTTGCATTCAACTTGGACGTTGAGAGTATGACACTCCATGTAAGCGATATTGACAAAGTCGTCAAGTACAAAGGAAAGCTCAATACCACGTCGCACAAGACTAGACATTCCGTTGGAATTATCGGTCGAAGGCTCGACTTCTGGTGCGGCAGGGCTTTTGTCGACTTGATCCGTCTCATTGTCGTCCAAATTCCTCATCTCATCCAAGTTCCTCTTCTCATCCAAATTACTCTTTATATGCATATGCTCATTGCCAATGCTATCCATGCTTGAATTATGCACCTCTGTTTTATGATCTTCTGTAGCAGATTTCTCCCCATTTGCAGTGTTCTGCTCGAAAGTCTGAAAAGATTCAGGTGGAAGAATCAACTGCTCGAGCCGAGTGCTCAGGTAATTCAAATATGCTAATAAAGTCCATGTTCGACCACATCGTTGTGCATGAGAGTTGAAGTTTTTCTCGATATTTCGAACAGTGATATCGCCAATGGGTATGGTGATAGTGCAAGAAGATAACGGATAGTCCTTCGGGATAAACAGATTAACCTTGAATCTCACCAATAACTCCGGAATGAGGAAATCTTCAACAGACTTATCAGTCGAAATATATACAGCATATAGATCGCCTCTATCGGTAGAAGATTGTTTCTGAACATCCTGCTTAAGACGAGCTTCCAGCAGTTTGATCTGGCGATTTCTTTCGTCGGAAATCTCCTTAGAAATAAATGTCTGGTTTGTGAACTTGAAAGAAGGACCAGACGACTGTTTTGGCTGTTTGCTTTTCGACTCAGAGCTCTGTGAGGTAGTTTTGTCAACGGGTTTGTCCACAAGTCTCTTGGTAATGATCTTGAACGTTTCTTGTTTCTGACGACTCAGAAACTCCTCTAAGTGCTTATCAAGCTCTATGAGCATATTAAGAAGATTGACTTTACCGAGTTTCGGCCGTGCGATATCATTCTGGAATCCTAGGCTGATATTTGCAGCATATCCGACAGGAATAGCCGTACTAGTCACACTGACAGCAGGCTCGGTTTTTGGATAATCCAAAGGGATTTTAAGATCCATCTCGATAGCCTCAATATCATAGGGAAAATCCGGGTCTGAAGGTGTCATTTTGAGCTTGTATAGTTCATTACTGACTTTGATAGGCTTGTACAGCTTGGCCATTTGAGCGACTTCTCCTTCGCGAACATTGGTATATTTTGGTTTTGGACGAGACACTGATGGTCTAGCATGGTTCCTCCTTGGCCTGGATCTATTAGGGGCCTTGCCGTTGGGTGGGTTGCTGATATCAGGCATGAGTGCAGAATTTCAGATGGAAGATGAAGTTTATATAATCAGAGCGATGACTATGCATGAGTCAGTAGGAGTCGGTGATAAGGGCAATTAGGGGGGATAAGGGGGTATGGGAGGGAGATGGAGATGAGAGAGGAGTCATAGAGAGATATAGTGAATTTGTATAAAGATAATCGAATTAGTCCGTATGTTATCAAGTATGGTTTATCCGATATACGATTGCCACACGGTTGCCATGACAACGAGGATTTCCAAATCAGTGCATCTGAGGCCCCCTGAGCCATTAGACAGAGATATAAACCTAAATATATATATGATCATGCCATAATCACCCTATAGCCCCCTCGTCGTACTGTTCCTCATCCTTCCTTTCCCCATCCCGTTTGCTTGCTTCTAGGGTTTTTCCGGCCATCATCCCCTCCATATACCATTATCTCTATCTACCGAGAACCTTGGCCATCACCTGCACTCATCCCCTTGAACATAACTCCCATCGGCCTCTCTCACTCCCCGACTCCGATAAACTTGTATTTGTGGCCGCTTGGTCAGCGGTTATATACGGCTTGCCTCGGCAGCCTTGTCACCTCGGCACCCGCACCCCACAAAAAACCCATATAAATTAAGTAGCCTGGCCAACCCAGTTTCTTAACATCCCGATTAATACTTTTAAATTACGGCAATCGAGAACTACAAACCAACAAATAACCATGGATAGGCTCAGCAATATTCACTCGCAATTAGATACCAACAAGACCTCGGCCGTAGCCAAGTTATCCGAGAAGCATCCCGACGATGTGGTTATTGTCGCTGCTTATCGAACACCGCTGACAAAGGCCGGCAAGGGAAAGCTAAAGGACACTCCCAGTGGCGTGCTGCTCAAGGAGCTTGTTGCTGGAGTTTTGGACAAGACCAAGATTGACCCGAACTTGCTCGGCGAGATTGCCTGTGGAAACGTCTGCAGCATCGGTGCCGCTGCCAACGAGCACCGAGCTGCTACCCTGGCGGCCGGCGTGCCCTACACGTCCACATTCATTGCTCTGAACCGACAGTGTTCGTCGGGACTTATGGCTGTGAACCATGTGGCCAATGGGATTCTCACGGGCCAGTTTGATAGTGGAATCGGCGCTGGTGCTGAGTCCATGTCGCAAAACTATGGTCCCCAGATGGCCTACCCGCTGGATCAGCGAATTTTGGAAAACGTCTCGGCTGCAAACTGTCTGATTCCCATGGGAATTACCAGCGAGAACGTTGCCGACAAGTACTCAATTACCCGTCGAGACCAGGACGAGTTTGCTGCTGCGTCGTACCAGAAGGCCGCCAAGGCCCAGGATGCCGGTCTTTTCAAGGACGAAATCATCCCCATCAAGACGTATATACTGGACGACGACGACAAGCAGATTCCCGTCACGGTCACCGATGACGACGGTATTCGACGAGGCGTCACGGCCGACTCTTTGAGCAAGATCAAGCCTGCATTCAAAAAGACCGGCTCCACGCACGCCGGTAACGCATCTCAGGTGACTGACGGTGCAGGAGCAGTTTTGCTTGCGCGACGATCGTTTGCTGAGAAGCACGGATGGCCCATCATTGCCAAGTACATTGACTGCCGAACCGTTGGTGTTCCCCCCGAGATCATGGGTGTCGGCCCTGCCGTCGCCATTCCGGCCGTTCTCAAGGCCACCGGTCTCAGTGTTGATGACATTGACATCTTTGAAATCAACGAGGCCTTTGCCTCTCAGGCTCTCTACTCCATCAAGCAAGTCGGTATTGACATCAACAAGGTGAACCCCAAGGGAGGAGCCATTGCGCTTGGGCATCCTCTGGGAGCCACTGGTGCCCGACAATTCTCCACACTGCTCACGGAGCTGAAGCGAACCGGCAAGAAGGTCGGTGTGACGTCCATGTGCATTGGTTCAGGTATGGGTGCAGCTTCGGTTGTTATTCTTGAGTAAATCTATTGAATAAACAATATGTCATATATAATGGTATACAAAACTTCACATAACGGAAAAATGCTGGCAGAATATACAGGAGTGGGTTATTTTGATGGGAGGTGTTAAAGTTTCAGAGGTTTTTAGATGCTTTCAGTGCCCGTTTGAGAGCTTTCTGAATGACCTCAGAGCTTCTCAAAGGCCCCAGAGCTCGTTCTCAGAGCTCTCAAAAACCCCCACTTCTCGAAACTATAGCCCATCCTCCATGGGCTCCACCTCGGGCCGTAGCCAAGTCCACACACGGCCGTCCTTCCCACTGACGATAATAGCCTTCTCGAGGAAAATCAAATCGCTCAGAGACTCGGGATCGGACTCTGCAACATGCACAGACTTGGTCACCAGAGGCAGAATGAAGGGAATGTCCTTTTTGGGAATGAAGGGCCCCAGGACGTTGTGAATATGCGTGGATTCTGCAGCCACAGACGCAGAATCGGTAGGCACTAGGGATTGGTCGTCGCCAGTGGTGCTGAAGCTGTCGGCCGAGATCTCGCTGATGGTGCGAGAGTGCGGCGGTCGGCCCGCATTGGCTGTGGCTCGCTGCTTTCTCAGTCGGCGAGTTATAGCCTTAGGAGAAAAATCCCATAGTAATAGATTACCGTCTTCACCGACGGACCCTAGACGATACTGATTGGGACAGTATGGATCCCATCTGACCTGACGAACCCAGGAACAATGACCCTGGAGACGGGCCTCGAGACTGCGGTTCTTGACTGACCATATACTGACGAGATCATCCTGGCCTCCCGTAGCTAGATATAGGCCGTCTGGCGAGAACTCTGCGCATAGAAACCCAGCATAATAACTTGGGAAAATGTTCAGAAGCTCCTCGGAGCCGATATCAGCAAGTCTAAGATACTCGTCTGCAGACGTAAAGGCCAGAATGTTGTCGATGGCCGAGAAGGCTATGCCGGTGATTGGCCGACTCGAGACTTTGTACACGGCCACTGGGTTCTGACGAGAAGACGAATTGTAAGAACGGACGATTTTGAACGTCTCGGTGCTTTTGGGATCCTGCTCGTTGAAGCCTCCAGCCGCTGCAAACCCGCCGTCTTCACGCTCCTTATCGAATATTATCAGATGGCCGTCGGCAGTACCGACCATGAAGAGGTTTTCCGATCCGGGGATCCACTTGATTTCGGTGATTGCTGACCGCGTCACGTCCCCGTTTTTGTTTATGCGATTATATCTGTTGGAAATGGGGTCTATCCACAGAATGTCTCCGGAAGAGGAACCTACAATGAGATCCATGGCCGTGGAGGTCGCCGTAACCAGATTCAGATCATGGCATAAAGGGTGACTTTTGGTATACAGAACCTTGACCATGGCCTCATGCTTGTTAGTTATATTGAGATGCGAATACCTGCTTGTAGGACTGATTGTCGAGCTTGGAGTCAGACACGAGTTGAGCCACGACAGGGACCGGCCCACGTTGGCCCAAATGTACACGTCTTCGCCGTCCTTCTCGGACATTCGCTTGGAAAAGGCATCGTGGATGATGGCTCGTGACACGAAAGATGAGTTGTTTTTGTTGAGGTGGTTTTTGGGGCGGATTTTCTTGGATCCGTTGCTGGAGCTAGCAATGCTCAGAGTGCTGCTCAACGTACTTCCCAGAGAAGACGATACAGCACTCGATAGACTGTCGCGATGAATGCCTCGAGAACCCGGCTCGCCGTCGCCCTTCGCACTGCCGTTGAACAGCGACGAGGTCCATCCAAAGCTCTTGGACGACTGGCTCGTGGAGTTGGAGCGAGCAGAGGCCTCGCCGGCACTTGCAGCGCTCAACGTCGACGACACGGAGCCGACGCGGCCGGGCTGACGAGGGACCTGAAGCACCGTGAGACGCACGCCACTGCTGTGATTCGATGGCAGGCCTGCGGTCGGCGCCAGGGGATTAATGACGGCCGGGGGAGGATCCGAAGGATGAGGTAGCGGTGTGGCCAGAAACATGCAGTCCAGAGCGCGGTAGACGCCATCAGGGGCCGTGATATCCTGGTCGTCGTGCAGCACGGTCAGACTATTGACGGCCTCAAAGGCCGTCTGCAGGCCCTGTAAGGTTGTTCCGGTATTGTAGTACTTCGGAGGAGGAGGCAGAATGAACATGAGGATTAAGAGCAGGAAAAAGCAGAAGAAGGAGAAAACGAGAAAGCAGAATCAGAAAACAATCAGAAAACAGAATGAGAAATCAAAAGTGCGTTAAACCACAGAAACCCAAACTAAGCACGTTCTATCGTTGTATTGCACAGCGGAATCGGGAGTTCGTTGGTGTGACAAATTAGGGAACTGTGGGAATTAGCGAGTTTACTGCGGGGACTTTGAGTGGTAGCAACGCAAGCGGTGGGCGAAAGCAATGTGGGTGAGGTGATAAGACGAGGTTGATTTTATAGGCTAGGCGAGGTGTATAGATGGGCACAGGGTGCTTTTCAGACTTTTTAGTCGTGAAATTTGCGCCTTGTTTCGTGCTTTCTGGCCCGTGCTGCTCAATACGACATCTCTTCTTGGCTGGGATACTAGCGGATGGGCGAACAGAGCGGAAACGCAGAAAGCGGGCGGGCAGGGCGGGGCAGGGAGAAATAATAAATAACTATCGTATACATAGGAGCAGAGAGAGAATAGAGAGAGAATAGAGAGAATAGAGAAGAGAGAGAGAATAGAGAGATCATAGAGAGAATAGAGAGTGTAGAGCATGCGTCATAAGACATACATCACAGTCATAGCATACATATCATAGCAGATAACACAGCATAAGAGATACAGTCATAACAATCATAGTAGGAGTATACATAACATCAGAGTATACGTAGCATATCAGTATACCCTCTGTATAGCTCAATATAACCTCTGTATACCCTCGTCAAGACTGTCTACCCTCGCCTGCCTCCCCACCTATACCGTCAACACCGTCGGACCTCCCAGCTGAGCCGCCTGAGCCAGGGCATGCAGGCCCCGATGCTGCCTGTTTTGCACGCCTTTGTGCCGACTCAGATGCCCCAGCATGTCGTTGAGCTGCTCCAATTCCGTGCTCTCAACCACCTTCTGCAGCTCTCCAAGCTTGCGTTGTACCAGCGACATAAACAGCTTCACCAGCAGCGACCGGTTCACCGACGTATCTTCCAGCATGTAAATCATTTCCCTAACATGACCCAGTAATGCGGTGCTATTCTGAAACGACTCATTGACAATGACCACAAACTGATACAGAGCCCTAAGAATGGGAAAGGTCGCCCATATAGGCTCGATTTCGCCCCGAACGGCCTCCAACTTGGGCATCCAACCGGCCGTTTCACTCTGGTTCGGTATAGTACAAAGCATGCTTAGTCTGACCATGTGCGGCCCAACTATAGAAGTAGACTGACCAACAATGTCGAAGAGAGCCTTTCCATACGATGTCTCACTCAAAACAGCCGCATCAAGAGGCATCAATCTTGGCTGGTTATATATAGACGAATGCAAAGAGCACAGTATGCTTGCCAGTAAAATGAGTCTTCTGACATGCTTTTTGTAGGTTTCCCCATAGTCTGGCACGGCCGTCGGGCTCACAGGACTGGCACGGCGCTCATCTTCGCTGATCTCGCTGTCCAGATCGTACAGAAGACCCACGACAGTCCCGAGCCAAGACGTGCTTAGGGTTTCGAGGTAACAGAGCATCAGGGTCATGGCACACATCATCTTGCTGCTGACGGAGAGCTGCGAGAACTCCTTTGGTGCATTTCGGAACAGATTGTTGCGCAGGTCCTTTTCCATGGCATCTTCGCCTGCTCGTGCGCAAACAGTTAAATAGAGGGCGTTTTTCAGGCCTGTGCTGACGTCCGTGTCGGGACATGAGTTCAATTCAGCCCGCAGCTTGAGTTTTGAGGCCGGCAGAACCGGGAAAACATTGTGAATGTACTCATAATAATAATTCAGATATCGCTCGTCGATATCGATGTCCGGCCGGTGACTGGGGCTTTTGTAATATGGCTGTCTAAATATAGAATGGCCATGGTCCGATGCGCCCAGTATTGGAGAAATGCTCTTGTTGGAGTCAATTGACTCGGCATATCCAGAGCCTTCCGAGAGACTGGACCTCGGGGAAGTCATGAGGCCGGCTCTGGACGTTGCTTTTGAAAAATACGTCCCGAGAAAGCCGTACTGCTGCTGCTGCGGAGGCGAGGACGGGGCCTGCAAAATGCCGCTATTAGCGGATCCCGAAGTGCTGCCATACCAGGCATTTCCAGGCGACGTTCCAGTCAGACTGTCGATGGAAGGAAGACGAGGACGAGTAGAGCCGAACTGAGGAGACGTAGGAGACAGCGTGGACCGCTGCACGGAGTTGTTGAAACTCGATATGCTGTGACGGTAGGCCGGGACTTCCAATTTGGGCTCGTCGAGCAACATTGCGTCTGCAGCGTCGGACTTTGAGCGTTTTGAGGGCCCCCTTTTGAGCGGGAGCCTCGTAAACGAGCACTTCTCATTGGCCTTCCTACAGCTACTGCAGGGCACAATGGCAGTGGTTATTATGCGGTCGTTTCCCAGATGAGTGGTTGTCCCAGCGCCCGCACTGTTCAAGCCGATATCACATCGAATCTGCAAAGTCAGTGACGCATTCCCAAAGCAGTAGAGCCCCACGCAAATCATCCGCTTGGCCGCCCCTCAAAAAAGCGAGAATTATCCGGCATGACGGCGTTAGGATTTAGGCCGAGGAGATTAGATCCAGGAGGATAGGGAGGCAGGAGGGTCGAGAGACAAGTATAATTATATAGTTCACTTACCTTTTTACGCCGGCATTCATCGCATGCTCGAGATACCTTTGATCGTTTGCGCACCACAGAAAGATCCATGTCGGGCGATTTGTCATAGCCTGTGCCACCAACAGGCGATGAAGAAGTGGAACTTGATGAGGTAGCAGCAATAGGCGACAGGGCCAGTTCAGGGGCCGTTGTGATTTGAGTCATGGGGGGTAATATAAGATATAGGCATATGGTTTTTATCTGGCGGCTGCTTTTTATCTGGCCGGTTTGAACTGCCTTTAAATAATTATCTCACTCCTTCCGATGTTTGTTTTATCCGGAAGGAAAAATGCCCGCGAGATTCCAAGGCAATCAACTAAATGTTATTGCAAACCCTTACCGTTGACGTTCCCCCCAGCACAAGAAGCGGTTGGATAAAATAGCCTGATTTCTGGTCCACCGGGGATTCAGGGATGGTTTTAAAGCAAAGAAATTTTCTTCATGCCAATACTACTGCACGGGGGGTAAACTTGTTTTACCGGTTATGGCTGTCATTCCCAAGTGTGGGGTTGTATGCAATTTGGTAGCGGGGTTGGTGAAAAAGCAAACAGCCAAGAGGAAGGTTAAAACTAGGGTATGGTAGGGAATGGGGATTGGTGAGACAGAGAGAGAGAGAATAAAGGAGAAGACAGCTCGTTTATTAAATAAGTACTTTATATTTCCTAGCCGTTTGCCCTTTGCCATTTCCCCTATCTCGCTCTTCCCACGCTTGCGCTCGTATTTTGTCCTCGGCCACAAACGGAAAAACTACTACCTTATACTCAAAAGAAACGACGTACCACCGGAAAATGTCTCCATTCGGCGAATGAGTCCACTTTTCGATATATGTATACTTTATCTGCTTTGTAACTATCTGCTTTGTAATTACCTGCTTTTGTAACTACCTCCTTTGTTTCTCTATCTCCTTGTGTAATTACTCCCTATCTATGCTTTTGTTCTTTACATGCTCAATCTGCCCGATTACTGCCTACCTCCGTTGCGTACTGTGACACCACTCGCGTCACCTCAATCACTCCACCCTCGTCGTAGCTATCCAGGAAATCGTCGTCGTCGTCACTGCTGCTAGATTTATGTTTTTCCGATATCGCGTCTCCGGTCACTGGCGACGGCGTGCTTTCTGCCACGGCATCGGCATCGGCATGTATTATCGGCATGCCCTTCCCGTCTTCTGCCGTCGGCTCGTAGTCACCACGCACCTGGTCGTCCAGTGTGAACCATGCGCCAATACGTGAAAAAAACATGCGTTCTCGCAGCTTTTCGCATTCTTGCCAAGCCCGTATAGTCGCTTGCTCGTCCTCTGTTTTCCATACTCCGTCCCTTATGGACCTAATAAAGCTCACAAAATCACACACTGCTCGAACCCTCGTCAGGCAATAATGGCACATTGGGTATCCACTGCTGACTGCCGAAGAGGATTTCTCATTCGATGGTGACGTCGACCCGTTAGACGGTGCACTAGATGAGTTGCTGGACACGGCTCGTGAGAAGAACGATATGCGTTGAGGCTCTTCCTTATGGTTATCTGCACCAGGAGCCTTGTTATTAACCAGCGGCTTTGTGCTCACTGCCGACGACGGCTCGCTTCTCTCATCGACCCTTAGATTGTGCATTCGTGCATATAATAAATGATTATTCCTGCCTTCCCCACAAAAGGCACACTGGCTCAACGTAGCCTTCGGACGCTCCTTGCCGTCGACGCCCAGCGAGGCCACATTGATGAACGAAGTGCTCTCGTTGACACTGGCTATTGGCTGGATGATCGCGGTGCCTTCCAGAATCGCACTCATGATGCTTCGTCGGCCCAGCCAAGATATGCCTGGAGCCAGATCTAATCTCAGCGTAGGCTCAATGTCGTCAGCCAGAACACGCTTGAAGAACTTGAACTCCTTGAGAGGACTGCCGAAAAAATGGAACCGAGGCGACGACGTGTCGATTTTGTCCGGGTACGGCTTGTCTGAAGATGCATCTTTGGGGTTGGTATTAGTGCCAGGTGTAGCACTGGTCCGTCTTGATTTGGCCACATATCCGGCCGCCAGACCTGAGAAGTCCATGTACTGAGCCAGATCGTACCTTAATTTCGGCCTTATAGGTGCATATAGTAATTCCTCATTCACAGACCCGGTGGATCGAGCTGACGAGATGCCAGAAGCACTGGTCGGTGCCGAATCGTTCACAGGACTCGGAGGCACCGTCATTGCCGTCCCATGGCCATGTGGTTTCAAGTCATGCTCGTGTTTGTCGCCTATAGTAGCGTCTTCCAGCACGAGTTTCAGCTCGGCCAGCTGTTGCTGCAGAGCTTCCAACAACGTATCCTTTTCAGCCAGCTGTGTCTGCAGCGTATCGTTTCTCTTCTCCACATCTGCCGTTTCCCGTCTCGCATCAGCTACCATGACGTTTGCTTCATCAAACAGCTTCTCAGTCAAATCCTCCGTCTCTCCTCTCAACCTCGAGGCCTCCGACTCAGCGGCCACCCGTAGCTCCTTCTCCTTGGAAAACGAGGCCAGCTCCACATACTGCCCGGTATTGATCTTGTCCTCAATGGCCATTTTGTCACGCCGCGACGCATCGAGCTCCTTCCTCAGCACATTGAGCTGGTCCTCCAGATCCACCTGTTTATCAATCGCCTCCAGCAGCTTGGTGCTGAGCGCCGATACTTCACGCTCCAGGTCCACGGTATTGTCGGCCTCGTGGTCGGGTTTGTCCTCTGTCGAGCTCATGGCGTGCAGGTTGGTTGGTGGGTTTTATGCTGTGAAATATAAAAGTGGGAGCGAGGAGAAATGAGGGATTGCAAAATTATGCGGAGCAACGCTATGGTGAAATAGCAATACGAATTATTTTCGCTTTTGTTTTTCGCTTTGTTTTTCGCTTTGGTTTTTCCCTTGTATTCCCCTGGTTTTTCCCCTTTTAGTATTCATAGTATGAATATATTAAATTATCCTGTCTTCACAGGAAATGCCCTTCAGCTGCCATGCTCTACGAGCAAACTGCCTTACCAGCAAATGCCCTCACGACGAAAACTCATCGTCCAAACTGTATTGCCGTACCAACTGGCCCTCGCCTCCATTCTCCACATCGATACTGTACTGGTAGAAAAACCCGTCGCTGGTCACGACCATGACATGCTGAAGATGGTTGATTGCGACCACGGACATGGTGCCTGAGCCGACCGGGAGCTTGAAGGACGCGAAATCCCGCAACCGGGGGTCAATGAGCTCGCCGACACTGGGAATGTAGTAGCCTGCAAGCTGCCTCATTCGTCCCTGGTTGCCTGAGTCGTTGGGATCATCCACCAGTAGGTTGGCAGCTGGTTCCTTGACCCCTTCGGTCGGATCGAATCGCAGCTGGAATATATGCACAGTCTGGGTCGCCGACGACACGGCCAGCAACGTGCTCGACAGGTTGAAGTTGATAGAGAAGATTTTCGACTGGTAGGAGCCTCGTCGAAACTGATGCACTACAGTACCTCCCGGCAGGCTGAACACTCGGATTATCGTTCCCTTATCGCTCGCAGTCGCCATTAAAGTGCCGTCGCTATTCACCGATATAGTGGAAAGCACGCTTTTATGCGCCTCGACCACATTGACGGGCTGTAGCGTGTTGCAGTCGAATATCGTGAGTTCCCCGGACGGAGACGGGTGAGTATCGGACGGACTTCGCATCTCCCTGGTGCTTCGGGCATCGTTCTGCGCAGGGCCATTGACGCCGGCCGATATGCTTATTGCAAACGGGGCTCCTGACGGGTATATGAAGTAGCAGTTATCACTGGACGGAGTCAATGCACAGACCCCCCGAGGATTCGGGCTCGTCTCTATCGTATGAACCAGCTTCATGTTGGCAATATCGTAGACATAGACCTGTTCTTCCAGCACTACTATCAGGCATTTTCTGTTCATTTTGACGGCGAGAATGGCGGTCGGAAACGTGAGCTCACAGATGGTGGATTCTCGCTTAGTGTTCATGATGCGAAGTCTCCGTGGAGATAGCGCCGGGTGATCGCCCTGGCCGACAATTGCTACGAGCGAGGTGCTGAAGAGCATCTCGACTATTCCTATGGAACCGTCGCCTGGAGTTAGTTTGGAAAGCGCGGGCTCTTAGTTGCAAACCTACCCTTCTTGAACAATTTACCAAACGGATCACAGTTATATATTTGATATCCATGGCTAGCAGCCACGGCCAGGCACGTGAAGTCCTGGTTGAAATTGACAAAGTTTATAGGCATAAGTGTGGGGTTAGCCGAAGGTGGTTAGAGGGAGTGGAAGTAGGGAAGTGGAGAGCACTAAAGAGATGGAAGGAAGAGATATCGAAGAATGGAGGATGAATGGAATAATGGAGGAATAGAAGAAAAGAACGAAGACGAACAAAAAATCACTTTTAATTCTCCTTATATACATTACATAAATCTGCTAATCATTTACACTGCTATTTCGACTGCTAATTCGAGCTTTGGCATAGGCCATTCTCCACTCGACGGGACTGTGGGGAGTTTCCGAACGGATCACTGAGGTTAGAGCTGTAAAAGTTAGGGGAGTACGAACTAGAAACTTACCTGATCCAATAGACATGAAAAGTCTGATGTTAGTGAGAATTCGCTACTTGCCTTTTTATCTACTTACCCAAACGTCGCTGCTGATCCCATCATGTATTGTCCAATGCTACGCATAAATCCATTGGGTCCAGGGCCGTGCTGGAACACCGCTATGCCGCCTAAGGTTAGAATATTGCTATTATATGGATCTACGAAGGTTTATCAAGGTCTACGACTAGTAAATAGTCCTGGTTATAGCCCCAGTTATAACCCTAAGTATTTCCTAATTTTGCCCTTCATTCAAGCTCTCCACCTACCGAATAATAGCCCTATCACTGCTCCCACCGTTGATCCCATCATAGCACCCATTTTAAACTTGTCGAAAGCAGACGGCTGCTGAGGATGGCCCTGAGGTATCACTTGCACGGGAGGCATGGTTGGTTGGTTTTGGTTGTCAACTGGGGAGATGATAAAATTTAGATGGGAGATCGGTATGGGGAGAAGGACAAATAGGCACAAATAGAGAGAAGCACAAATTAGAGAAGCAGCGAAAAGAGAATACACAAAACATAAATAACTACACTAATCGAAGAAATCGTCGTCGTCGCTCTTCGCAGGCTCCTCGTACTGCGGCTCCTCCACGTCTTCTCCTCGCCGATTATATACGATTTTGGGCCCCGACGGCCCTTTGACGTTCTCAAGCAGACTCACCAGCTCGGGCTCGCTCACCTTGCGTTGGATCTGGCCTGATCTGGCCATACGAAGCAGCAAATCTTCTACGGCAGCTGCACGGTCTTCTCTGACGATTCTGATTCTAGCCAGGCGTTCTCGAGCCTCTGGGGTGAGGATTTGCGACATCTCGTCGAGTTAGCATGGTGTCTTAGAGCTAAAAAGCACCTACTTACCAAAGAGGCCTTCTGCTCGTCCTGGCGTGATTTGTCGTCATTTTCTTTGTTGTTTCTATATAATTAGCGTACTTATCTCTATTGTGTATCTCCCCTATTTACCCTTTTTGTAGTTCGGCCATGCGAGCCCGTCTGATGGCTTCCAGTTCCTCATCCATGTTAGATGGTGGATGATTTGGAACAAGCATGATAATTTAAGGGAGAGGAGAGAGGAGGGAAGAGAAGCAGGAAGAGAAGAAAAGAAAGAGAAATAAGATATGAATTAAGATATGAAATAACAGGAAGAATATCAATAAAGTAAAATACAGCAACGTAATTGCCCTCCCCCATCTTTAATTATCTTCTCCTTCCCTCGATATCCCCCCACGTGACCCCAACGGCCACTCTCCGACCCACCCATTTTTTGACAACACTGCACTTTCCTTCCCCCCCAGAACCAATCCGCAATGGGTTTCTCAGAAGGCGGAGGAAACTCGCTGCTTCTGCGTTTCATAGAGAGTCCTCACTTCAGCCTGTTTCTTTGTGTTTCATATCTCGAGCGATATGCTTCCAACGTCGGCATCCATTGGCACCTATGCTCTAAACTCAGATCATACCCGTCTGATCAAATTGAGTTCTTTCTGCCTCAACTCGTCCAACTCCAGGTCACTGTTGAGACCGAGTCCATGGCTCTAGAGGACCTTTTACTTGATCTTTGTAATGATAGCACTCATTGCACGCTGCTGGTGTTCTGGCAATTGCAAGCTCATCTAACTCAGCTGTCGGGAGACCCTGAATCATATGGTTTCCAGGTCAGCAAGCGAATCTACAACAAGCTTCAGTATTTATTATTCAACGTGGGCGAGTCCCCCTCTCATAAGCTCCGGGAAAACGCCTTCCCGGCCGTGGTTCTGGCCTCCATGGTCGGCGGAGCCGTCGCCGGGCCTCTGCTGACTCCCTTCATTAAACCCCTGGTCGTGTCGCAGGGCCGAAAGCAGCGGTCGCACATTTTTCACATTGCTTCGCGCCTGCTGAAGATGAACAGCACGCCGGACCTGCTGAACTCGCAGGGCATTGCCAGCCAGAAGAACTCGGCTGCAGGCTCCTCCATGCCCGATCTCACTTCTACTACTCGCGATCGCCGTACTGTGTCAAATGGCCATTCACCCGTATCTAGACGTGCTGATCTCAGCGGCAGTGAATTGGCTCTGGCTGAGCACAAACGGCCGCCGAAACAGGCAGTTTCCAACAGTGCGGCCTTCATCACCCGTGAGGAGAAGATCAGAGCCCTGAAAACAAACTACTTCCGCTGCGAAACCCAGTTCATGTACGCGCTGCACAGCATTTCCACACGGCTGCTCAGTGTCCCGAAACAGGCACGTCTGTCGGCCCTGAGAGCCGAATTGGCCCTGTTGAACCAGGACTTGCCGGCCGAAGTCGACATTCCTCAGCTCTTGCCGACTCATACCAACGGCAACACTGCAATTCACAACAAAATCGTGCGAATTTCCCCTGCTGAAGCCACAGTGCTCAACAGTGCTGAAAAAGTCCCGTTTTTACTTCTCATTGAATATCTTAAAAACGAGGTCGACTTCAATCCCGACAACCCTGCCAACCAGTCGCTCATCAACGCCGACAGGAGATATATCTTCGATATGGCCTATCTACATGACCATGCCAATGATGCTCCTGCTCCTACTGACGATGTCTATGAAGCGGAAGGTGAGAGTGATCTAGGTGATCTCGGAGCTTTTCACTCCTACAATACCTCTAATTCTGAAAATGGCGACTTGGGCGCCGACAAGCACCAGTCAAAGGTCAGCTCATCCTTGAAGGCTCTAGCTCTTGACGAAAGCATTTCTTCGCCCAAATCTCCACAAGGAAGCTATTTTCAATTTTCAAAAATCTCTTCTGACTTTGAAGAGGCTGGAACTCCCCGGCCCTCAGACCTGTCTTTCTCTTCTCAATATTTGCCAGGAGAAGTCAATAACAATCATATTAATGAAGTGGCTGCTCATATGAGAACAGCTGCTGTCATGCTAAACCAACTGGATACTGCAGCCTCGGGTCTCCACAATGCACAGGAGATTGCCGAGATCAAGGAAAAGATTGTCTCATCAATGCAGGAAATGGAAAATCATAATGTCTATCATATCGACCAGGGAATTCGGCGGTACAGTGTCATTGACGGCCAGGCTGGTGAGAGAAAGACGGAAAACGACATGAAGATCGCCTCATCTGGAGGTAGCGATCCTAGCGCTGCGAATCTTGGCGAGGATTGGAGTGTGCGAAAAGAGCGAGTCCGTCGAACTTCTCCGTATGGCCATTTGCCGAACTGGGATCTATTTTCTGTCATTGCTAAAACTGGCGATGATCTACGACAAGAAGCCTTTGCATGTCAACTAATACAAGCTATGACGGCCATCTGGGATGACGCCGATGTTGACGTATGGGTGAAGAAGATGAGTATTGTCATCACCGATAATTCTTGCGGCTTGGTGGAGACTATTACCAATGGGCTTAGTATTCATTCTATCAAAAAGGCATTGACAGACGCTTCAGTGCGTGCGGGAATGAATCCTAAAGGAACAATTGCAAGCCTCGGTGACTATTTTGCTGTTAAGTTTAAAGATAAGGCCGAGCATGACGAGGCAGTTCTATGCTTTGTGAAGTCATTGGCCAGCTACTCTCTCATCTGCTACTTGTTGCAAGTCAAAGATCGACATAATGGCAATATTCTGCTTGATAATCACGGTCATATCATACATATAGACTTTGGGTTTTTATTGACGAATACTCCAGGAAGGTTTGGTTTTGAAGCAGCTCCTTTCAAACTGACTCAGGAGTATGTCGATCTTATGGGAGGTACGGAATCGGAGTTTTTCGAGCATTTCCGCACGATTCTCAAGAGTGCTTTCCGTGCTGTTCGCAAGGCTGCTGATCACATTATTCTTCTGGTAGACATGATGTCTCGAGACTCTGATTTGCCATGCTTCCAAGCCGATAATGCTGCGCTACTTCTTCGGCAGCGATTCCAGTTACATTTGTCAGATCAGGAAGCAGATCTTTTTGTTGAAAACATTCTCATTCGAAATTCTCTGGGAAGCATGTATACTAGGCTCTACGACCAGTACCAGCTGCTGACTCAGGGCATATATAGTTGAACGACGCATTTCCCGAAAAGCATGTATAGCTTTCTATACAGTATATATAAATAACTAATATTTATTATTTGTTTTAAGAAAAAAGTTTTCTTGCAAATTAATACAGTTAATATGTACGCTTATTCGGCAAAAAAATCGACGCCTGCAGGACTCGAACCTGCAACCTTCAGGGCCGAAACCTACTGCGATGACCAATTTCGCCAAGGCGCCTTATAATTACCAACTCTACTAGGAGACTGGTAATTAAAAATGACGAGGACAGAACGGTTATAGGGCAACAGGAGATCACGTGATGAAGAAAATTTCTCTTTTACGCTTTTTTTCAGCTATTCTTCAATAATCCAAGTGAAAAGCGCTTATAATTTGTTACAGAAGTCTATCCAATCAATTTCAGCTATGACTAATTTCAAACTATGACAAATCCGATCCATAAAGGCCGACGGGGGTTGCCGAGCCCAAGCCCTATGAAAAAAATACCCCCTTGACTCCTTAAACCATTTACCCGAAGCTGAATTAAGGAGACGTAGCATTGGAATAAACGGAATCTTTGGCTTAATATATTTAATATGCTTTGAAAAAAAATTCAACAGCATGGCTGGATATTCGGCTGTAAACCATTGTTCGTTTCTCCACTCCCCCTGAGACAAACAACTCATCTTGCCGATCACTGAAAAACCGCTCGGTAAAACAAAACAAATCGGTAAACCCGATGCCGCCCCATAATTAGTCGCTAAACTAAGCAATTTTTGGGTTGCAATTTTAGCCTGCATCCGTTGCCCTAATCTGGTTGACTCTGCCCTAACGGTTAGGTTACCGATTTGGATGAAGTTTCTTTTGGCAAAAGCCATCGGAGTTTGCCCCCAGTGATAGGTCGTTTGGATAATTAGGAGGAATTATACTGAGCAGAGATGAAGATATTAAAAAAAAAATATTACTGGGTATGTACTCGTAGCATTATAAAGAAAAATCCAAAAAAAAGATAATGGGAGCTGTAAGATTCGAACTCACGCCTCTTGCGAGACTACGACCTGAACGTAGCGCCTTAGACCAACTCGGCCAAACTCCCAGTGAACTGTAAAATTAAGCGATTCGGTCTATTCATGATGGGAAAATAGGGGTGAAATCGGTCAAAAGGGCTTTAATTTGGTTAATAGACTGATATATAAGTATACTTTGGGCGCTGTATTGGATGTAATCTAAAAAATGTCACATTAATTGAATTGTCGTGGAATTGAGAGTCATTGAAGCTGCCCTGAGCGGTCTATGCTCTCCAGCTTCAACGAGCTCACATCACTAAGCAATCTTCCAGCCTCTAGTTCTACAATACAAAAACAAGAAAAACTTCCAATAATTATCGTTAATTGTCTAAGCTGCTTTACTAAGCCTCTATATATTAGTAGATGTATATGATATACACCGGTCTGGCGTGCACACATTATCCGTCCAAAGTTCATTAGAATTAAACCCCATATGGAGCTCTGCAAGTAGGTGATTTGTAGTAGTGGTATTGCCTCCGCAAAAGCAATACGACTGTGAAGGCTGTCGCCATAAGTAGTCTTTACTTTCCTCCAGCATTCTGAAGATATTGTAGTATACATCAGTTCCGAAATTCTCTATCCCCATGTATTCGAGACTGATCCAAGTAATGTCATTGTAATTTGTCGAGGCTGCCTCAATTTCGTCATCAGGGTCGTATTTGTGCCAGGTTAACGTGATGCTACGCTTCCTGCTGTTGTAGCTGATTCCAATATGACCACGAATAAAGAAATACATCTTGTTTAGAAAAGAGCCCAGCTGTGGATAACAGTTCTGTATATCGTGGTTATCATCATTTAGACCCATTGAGTACCAGTTGGACGAATCAATGCCGTATATGCTCGCTGTATACCCCGCAAGACTAGCACAGCTACCAGAACGAGAAAAGTACTTCAGAGGACTACAAATATCGTCCATGTCAGCATAATCATCAACCGTCAGTCCTTCCAATTGATATGTTTGATTGGCAAAATACTGTCTCTGTCGCTCCCTTCGTTCTCGGTTTCTCTCTCGATACAGTCTCTCCCGGTCTCTCTCTTCGGTGATTTTTCGCGTAATTTTCTCTCGACGTCTCCTCTCACATTCTGCCATTCCTGCTCTAATATCAGCAATTGCTGCTAGGCCCAATATTCCCATGGTAAGCAGCAGGATCAACAGACATGAAAGAGAGCCTCCAGGACCGGGAGTTGCAATAGCAGCAGCACATATTATACTGACCAGTACTGTAGAATCAGCTGCTAGTGAAAGGTACCATTGAGCAGATAAACCCAGCAATCGGCCGGCTGGAAGTCCCACTACTATTCGTGGACTTGGGCGGAAATCGTCCTCGGTGGTTTCCCTGGCAAGGCTGATGAGGACCAGCTGCTCGACATTGGCAGACACCACGCTCAAACTGGCGCTGGTGTTTGCAACCGGTAACATCTATTGGCATTCGGTTGATATCAAGGTTGCAAGGGTAGAATTGAGTAAGACTTGTGTGGCCATTATTGATAAGAGTCGGTGCCTGTGCTGTTCTACCCCACACGAATATTATGGGCATAATGAAGGGAGAGCAGGGAGAGCACACAGAGAGACAATAGATGCTTAGAGAAAACAATAAAGTTATCAAGATATGAATCAAAGGCCATCCAATCAAGACCCTCCAATGAAAAACACCCACTTTTTCCCTGCATGTTCCAACTTAAACCTAAATTTCAGCTCATGTTCTGCTCCACAATCGGATAAATTGAAAACAGCCGTTGATCTAATAAATACAACGACAAAAAGTGGCCCGATTTCCACCATTTCTTCGTGACAAATAATATTGTGTTTTCCATGTCAAATGTAAGTAGACGTCTCACTGCGATAAATATGTTTGGTGCTGACTTTTAGAAAACGTTTGTTCTAAAGCAGAAAGGCACCTTTGCCTATGAAGATCGAGCCATTCCTGAGCTTGTACATGATACAGATGTCCTTGTGCAGGTCAAAGCTACAGGAATATGTGGCAGTGATGTCCATTACTATACTCATGGTGGTATAGGCAAGTTTGTAGTTGAAAAACCTCTGGTTCTAGGCCATGAATCGGCCGGTGATGTGGTCAAAGTGGGCTCTCAGATCAAACATCTCAAAGTCGGTGATAAAGTGTGTATAGAGCCTGGAAGACCATGCAAGAACTGTGCTGATTGTATGGCTGGAAAGTACAATTTGTGTGCGGATATGCAGTTTGCCGCAACTCCGCCAATTGATGGAACTTTGACCAAATACTACGTGGTTGACGGTCTTTTCTGCTACAAGTTGCCCGATGACGCAAGCTACGAGGAAGGTGCACTCATGGAACCTTTGTCAGTGGCTGTTCATAGTGCTAAGCTTGCAGGAATCACGTCGGGATCAACCGTCATTGTCTATGGTGCAGGTCCTGTAGGACTTTTATGTGCTGCAGTAGCCAAACAGGGATATGGAGCAGCACGAGTAGCCTTGGTTGATATCAATGAAGACCGACTGAAGTTTGTTTCGAGGAATTTCCCGAGCATTGAAACTATATCCTCTAAATCTGGAGTGGATATCGTCAATGGGCATGAATTGACCAAAGCTAACCGGGGATTCGACGCAGCAATTGATGCCACAGGCGCAGTTCCGTGCATTCATGCGGCCATTGGGGCTCTTAGGCCCGGAGGGACCTTTGTTCAAACGGGGCTTGGAAAGGATATAGTGGAATTCCCCATTGGGGCTATAGGATCCGGGGAGTTGACCGTAAAGGGCTGTTTTCGCTACGCATGGGGTGATTTCGAGCAGTCTGTACGGTTTTTGGGGCAAAAGGTGATTGATTTGAAGAGTTTGGTTACCCATAGGTTTTCGTTTGATCGGGCCGAGGAGGCTTTTGAGTCGTCTCGAAAGGGAGAGGGTATGAAGACGATTATCATGGGGGTAGTTTAGCGACGGGGAACCCGTTAGTTAGATAGCAGAAAATGTAGTAACCTTGCAGTTTAGTAACCAGTAGTAACCTCCAGTAGTTTAGTAGCTACGTTTGGTAGGGTAAGATAAGAGAGGAAATAATAAAAGGGAGATAATTGAGTTGTATTGAGATAGTGTTAGTGTTATTAGTGAAAGTGTTATATGATAGTGTTATATGATAGTGTTATAGTGATAGTGTTATAGTGATAGTTATTAGGTATTAAAGTAATCATCTCTACTCTACTCGTTGACTCTCGACAATTCATTCTCCAAATTACTACCAAAAATATCCCTCCCGTTTCCCCCCCTCAGGCCCCGCTAGATCGGGCCCATATTATCGGACTTCACGTGCCAGATAACAGCACTATCGTAATCCACTACCAAGTGGCTCAATTGTAGCAATCAATGGGGTGGCTATTTCCACCTCTGGGTTGTAGCAGCTGTTTCAGTCAATAAACATGCATTGTAGATATTATATTAAATGCCATGCACTGCATAATAATGCCCTTTTCGCCGAATTCCCCCTGTGATTGGATATACTATTGATTAGACTAGTTTAGTAAATGTAACAAATCTCTCAACTCCTAGGGTATAGCCCTGCCAATCGAGCCGGCTTTGGCGACGTTTAATCCGTATTTGTAAATATCCACCACACGGTTATCCGCAACAGCTTGGGTTAGGCAGATTGAAGCTCAGGCTGATTTGCAGCACACTTTCTACTTCGGCTAATGCATAAGGATGAGATTTACCAAGCAGTTAGAGATACCACCAAAGGAGAAAAAAATAAACAGTGTGAAAAATATTTGGTCGGGGCAAAAAAGCAACATGAAAAAAAAAACACTCTAACCAACCAGCCCTCTATACGATATAAATCAGCCTATCCAATTATACGATACAAAGACCAGTCCTCCTAACAATCCTTGTTTTATTTGCCAAACTCCGCCGGGGGTGCCCACCAATTACTACCACACACCACCATTCGACGGCTTGCCGAAATTTCAGTGGTTAGGGCCACCCGGTTTCCGTTTTTTGTCGATATCCCAAAACAGCCTGACGCTGGGTTTGGCCTGCGCAGTTGGCGATTTTTTTTTTCACCCGAGGGCGGCTTCCCACCCCCCGAAGTATATATACGTAGGACCCCACTTGGGTTCTGTTCAATTGTCTCAATGGCGCTGACACGCAAGCTGACCAAGCGATTCCAGAAGCTTAATGGACTTGTGAATAAACCGAGGTCGGATGAGGGCTCCGATAATACCTTTCTTTCCATCAATTTCGACGATACCCACCAGCCCCACGATAACAGCAGTGGAATAGAGCATAACACACCTCATGTTACACCTAGGACTCCGGATTGCGAGACTACTCCGACGGCAAGAACCGACTATTTCGGCTCCGACGAACCGCTTTTAAGTGACAGTGAAAGTATGGCTACTACTACCACCAGTCCCTATAGACCCCGGACTGGCACAGCTTCATCCATAGCTGCATCTATCAAGCAACCTGTGACCCCAAGTACACCGGCCGGCTCGATACCGGGGTCGCCTAAGCAGGTGCATGACCAGGAGTTTGATGATATGATGCATTTTCCGTCATATTTCCAGCAGTATCCGTCTCATAACATGGCTTCTCACAACCTATACCCATCGGTATCGTCCTCATGTTACTCGGAAGATGGCGCCAAGAAAAGCATTTCATCTGCAAGTGTCTCGGTCGATGAAGATGAGCTTGCAGATGAAATGGCTCAGACTATTCTGAAAAAGGTTAGTGTTGATGAGTATGTTCAAGAGCTGCGGTCCAGCAACTGGTGTATTTAAGGAGAGGAGGAAAAGGTTTATTTATGATATAGCACGCATTTAATGAATTACGAATATGATGTATAGTTTTTTGGTTTTTTTTGGGAATTTGTGGATTTGTGGATTTGTTGTATTTGTTGTATTTGCTTCTATTCTATTGCTTCCCTAATTGTATTGTCTCAAATCTTATTCCCTCATTAGATAGCAAATGACCAGTCAGATTGAATTCATATAAAATTAACTCCAAACTTTAAACTTGCAGATGCACAAGACGCAGATGACGCAGAATATTCCATCAACTTTAACAAGAAGTTAATAACTTAAGAACGTAAAAAAACTTAATACCAAAAATGACATTGACACCCTGGCTCTATAGTTATCTCCTACGCCTTGCTCCTCTATTATCTCATTACTGCATCTCCATTAACTCTACGTCACCCTCCTGCAGCATGACATCCTCCCCAAACTCCTCATGCGAATACATCACTGCTTAGTTTCTTGCTTTTTCTTCTCTTCTTCCGCCTTCTTCTGCTCCTCCGCTTTCCTAAGCTCCTCCTTCTTCTCCTCTTCCTGCTTCTTCCTCTGCTCCTCCTCCAGCTGCTTCTGTTCCTCCTCCGCTTTCTTCTTCTTCTCCTCCTCTTCTCGCTGCTTCTCTTCCTCCGACTTCTCCCTAGGAGGATTGGTGCTGTTGACTGGTGCTATTCGGTTGGCCTCAGGCAGAAGCAGTTTGGCTGCCCAGAACTCATCCCACAGGTCCAAATAATTATCATTGTTATTTTTCCCGGCAAAATGAATAACAAAATCGCCCTTTTTCCACTTGCAAGTATCGCCCTTCTCTTCGGGCTCCGGGTATGAGTTGAACAATCTCTGAGGAATCACTCCAATTCTCTCCTTCACCATGGCATGATTGTTCAGCAAATGGATCAAAGCATCCTGCTCCTTTCTATCATCAAACTGAGACACAAAGGCCGGGTCCAGCCAGAAGTCCAGCAGAACATCCAGGAAGGAAGACTTTCGTAACAGCATGGAACCGGCATTCAACCCTAGCCAGTCCTGAGAAATCAGAAGATCAAGCTTCTTGACATCAACTTCACTCTTGCTCATAGTGAACTTTCCATTAGGCTGTCCTCTGGTATTAAGAAGAGGTTTCTCATAACACAAACGTTTCTCCAGCACCAGAGGATGCAGAATATGTTTGGCCATGTCAACATATGGATTGGTGATCATCAAATCACTGTCTATCCACCAAACCCATTCAACAGTAGGGTTCTTCTCAAAGGTTTTCTTGACGGCATCCATCTTTAGCCATACCGCAGGAACGTCGCTGAGTCGGTCGGGATCGGTGTTTCTCAGCTCGGTGAAGTTGATAAACTGATGAATATAGTTATGATACTTGCAATATTCATCTCGGTTCAACATGGCCATCTTGGTAGCTTCGGCGTAATTTCCAGACGAGCCTCCGCCATCAAAGGCCGATAATAACGCGATCTTGTTGCCGCTGGGCTCCACGACCTCGGGCGTGCCTGGAGGCCAGTCAATGGGCTCCTTGAGAATCTCCTGCTCCTCAGCGACCTTCTGGTATATTATATCCTTGTAATGCTGCTCGAACTCGGCCTGCTTCTGCCTCTTGGCGTCCTCTTCAGCCTGCTTCTTCTCTTCCTCCTGCTTTTTCTTTTCCTCCTCCTCCTTCTGCTTCTTCTTCTCCTCCTCAGTCGGCTCCTTTGGAAGATTGGCAACCTTCTCAAGATCTTCCTTCAAATTCGACAGTTTGCCTTCTAGGAATTCCTTCATTTTCTGCAACCCTTCGTCGTATATGGCTTTGTACCGCTCGTCGGCGCTCTGCAGCTCCTTGCTCATGGCTTCTTCGGCCTTCTTAGCACGTTCCTTCTCGGTATCATCTAGATGTTTCTTCAACTCCATCATCAGATAATCCTCTCGAGATAACGTAGGAGTTGCCACGGCATGGCTGGGGCGCGTCTTGGTGAAGTTCGGCAACGACCATTCCTTGGAGTAAGGGGATTCCACTATCAGGTAGCCTATATTAAGAACAACCCCTATGGCTATAAGCGTGCGTAAAGCCAGCGATAGGTTTATCGGCATGTCAGTATAGCGAAATTGGTGGTGAACAGTTTGTCAGCAGTTCCGTTAAACAAGGGGGATAAGCCGGATTAAAAGATTCGAGCAAAAGATACAATAACCGGAATAAAGCAATTGCGGTGAAAAGATGATATAAGCAATATCAAGAAAAACGAACGATGATCTTGGATATGGTAAGTGCCAACGGGTATGTGCCAACGAATTCCCGGATCTGGTTATATATATATCAGGGCGTTAACAAGTAGAAGCGAAATCTATCAACCCAAAGATCTCAAAGCGAGGGAGCGGCTTAGCACGCAATGGAACAAAGCGGGGGGAAGTGAGGAAAAAGAGATGGGAAGAAGAGGAGGAGGGAATAATGAGTATTTATATTTGATTTTGGTGAAGTCTTGAGTCGAGGAATCGCGAAGGTTAGTCGAAGAATAATGATATCTGGTTAACTACACGTGGGGCTATGAACAAGCACAGCTAAGCACCAATATAACTAAGACATTAGCACTAAAAACTAATATAGGAAACATGTGGTGGAGTAGGAGTTTTAGTAAAATTTTTACAAATTTCGCTTTTTAACCCGGTCTTCTCCCTAGATCTAATCATGTTCAGTCACGGTTCCTGCATATTTCCAGGCCCCTTTACGGTGAAAAGCGACTTCTTTATATAGAAGCGGTGCAGTGAGCAAACGTAATACGGGCCAAGGAACCACCTCGTAGTGTTTTTTCAGATCCCATCACCTCCTCCTTTGTTTACCATATTTGTCCATTTTTGTACATTTTTGTAATAAACTATAGCCTAAAACCTATACCTTACCTATGACCTATTAATCAAAGCTTTCTTCTTGTCTACAAGCTTAAGTCTGTTATGGTTGCTCCTAGCCCTGGTCAATGCCGTCCGTATAACAAGGGGCATGATATAGATAATATTGAAGAGCAATAAACAAAGGATCGAGATCACCAAGAAATGCAAGAAATGCAAGAAATGCAAGAAATGCAAACTAAATGCAAACACCAAATGCATACCCCAAAGCGTACTAACACCGTATCCCCTACCACCTCCTCTCCACTCTTAAGCTCAGGCCCCGTGAGATATCACCTGTGCACACCGCATCACCTGGCATGCATTGCCACCTATCTTAATTATAAGCTTAAGGGTATGAAAAAAAACCATCGACTAGGAACCCATGTTAAAATATCCCGGTATGACGCAACAGCTTCCACCTGCACACCTGCACTATACCCTTTGTCGAAGAGGGGTTTTCCGCATTCCACCGCCAATAAATCACTTTCCTTAATTCTCCGTCTCGATCGCCTCCTATATCCACCGCTTATACACTTTCTCCTCGTAACCCCACTATTGCTTTTTCCACTTTGGGCCTCTATCCAACCAATCAAATCTTCGGGGTAACGGAAGTCCACCAATAAGGCGCTGCTTACCCTCTTCCCCGGATTTTCCACCACACAAAAAAAGCCTCTTGTGCCGTATTACTCCACATTGCTGGAAGGATAAAACTCTCTTTATACCCCAGTTTTTTTCCAACAACTTGTATTCAAACCAAGCACAACACAACTGGTTAGGTTTTTGTGTGAATTCAGCTGGGAATCTCGTTTAAACTAGTGTATTGCAAACGAGCTCAACAAAAGTTATTAACACAAGTCGCTTAAGGGGGCGTGTTTGTTATTTTTTTAAAGTTAGCGCAGTCTTCTGACTGGCTGTATTTGTTTTTTAAACTAGCTATTCTTTTTATTTTCAACGATGCCTGACGGTGCTCAAGCTTGGTAGGTATTTATGATGGGGGAGTGTCTGTATTTGCGGAAGCTGTAGCGTAGCTCTATCTCTGTAGCTTAGCTCTAGCTCTCCTCTAGCTCCACTCCTCCTCTCTCTCCTCTCCACGCTAACCCCCCAGGAAAATGATCAAGCCTCCCGGCGCTCAGTCCGACCGCATTGCTCAGGCCTGTGATCGCTGCCGGTCCAAGAAAATCAAATGCGACGGCCTGCGACCCAACTGCTCTCATTGTGCTGCTGTGGGGTTTTCATGCAAGATTTCCGACAAACTCAGTCGGCGGGCCTTCCCTCGAGGATACACGGAATCTCTGGAGGATCGTATTCGTCAGCTGGAGCAAGAGAACGAGAAAATGCTCCACTTGCTCGACATCAAGGACGAGCAGCTGGAAATGATGTCTCGTGTCGAGAATACTCTGTCCCCCGGCCATGAGTCCCGTAAAGCCTCTACTACAGAGCTTCCCGCTTCAACCACCTCAGAATGCGCTTCTACTGATTCTGCTGATAACGACGACGATCAGGAGTACTACTCAGTCCATGACATGAACACGTTGAGCATGACTGGCTCCTACATTGGCTCGTCGTCCGGTGGGGCCATGGTACGACCTCTGATTGACAAGATGAGGCAGAAAAAAATCGATGAATCCGTTGTTCAATGTATCATTAATTGTGCGAATTCTGTCAATCTCATCACCATGAAATCTCCCGGTGATTCGGAGGCCTCATACCCCATTACTCCTCCGGCTGAGACTCCTCGTTCAAACAGCGTGGAACAGGGCGACTTTTCCGTGCCAAAGATCTACATGGATCACTATATCACCATATACTTCCAGGAATGGCAGTCTGTACTCCCTGTGCTGGAGGACGGTGACATGGCCCGGCTCCAGGCCCACGAGTCCACTCCTAAGGGCATTGAGGGTGTTTTGTTCCTCCTGGTTCTGGCTCTAGGCTCCATAGCTACTCGTGAGACCAAAACTAAGGAAGGCAATTCGCTTGGAGCATGGGAATTAAGGGCTCAGTGGCAGTCTCTCTTCACTTCTGAGCTCCAGGCTCGTCCGTCGATCCAGACTGCTGAAGCTCTGGCTTTGGCCCTAATTTATTCTCTGCATACGGGAAGTGTCCAGGATACTTGGCACTATCGCAGTGCTGCAGTTGGCATGGCGCAGCAGCTGGGCTTACATCGTTGCCAGAAGGACATTCGAACACACGATGGAAAGTATCTGACTGTCGCAGAGCAGGAAACTCGACGACGAGTCTTCTGGATCATCTACTCTTTGGATGCTTTTGCTGCTGCTACTCTTGGAGTTTCCAAGCTTCTTCGTGATCAAGATATCGAGTGTGGTTTGCCCAATAGGACGGAAATTTCTCGTGCCAATACCACGTCGCCTCCGGCTACCACTAGGACTGAATCTGTTTCTTCAGACGTTGGAGAGCCGAAAATCGACACGTGCTTTTTGGCCATTATCAAGATCTGTCAGCTGGTCACCAATGTCCTCGATACAATCTACTCTTGTACTGCTTCTTCGCACACGTACAAGACGATTCTGCAATTGGAAGATCGCCTGGAGTCCTGGAGACGCGATTTGGCACCAGTGTTGAAATTTGATCTTCAGAACGGGCGTCCTGCTGCAACTCTTTTGCCTCTGCATCAAAAGTCGCCGCTGCTGCTAGTTTTGTATCACTATACAAAGATTCTTATCCATGGGCCTGCATTGATGGGACCGTCGACTGATAACACCAGTCAAACGACGAGAATTAGTGGTTCCAACGTTGCAGTGACTCAGGCCGCCAAGACGTACTTGCAGATTTACAACTATCTGAATGTTAGGCATGTCACGTTGACTTTGCCTTTGCCTCAAGCACGTATGGTGGTCTTGTATGGAGGAGTGATTTTGCATGGTGCCATGGACTACTCAAAGTGCGGTTCATTGATCAAGGAAGCTCGTACTATGATCCAGGCTGGAATGAATGAGCTGGAGCTGCAAGCCAAGGTTGAATGGCCTGGTTGTGTTGACATGAAGTGTATTGAGTGGTTACAGAAGGCTATTGAAGCTGTCATGCCTAGTGCTAAGAGACGATCTTCGAGTCAGTCCGATAGTCAGTCGAAGGGATCAAGCAGCGAGCCTGTCAAGGCTTCTGCGCCCAAAGAATCGCCGTGTGAGGATGTTGCTGTCATCAAAGAAGAAGATGACGACAAGGATACCTATTCTAGCATCTCAGAGCACTTGTTGAATATTCAGGATCCTCTTCATGCCGAGGTGGCATTGAACGAGCTGACGGCGCTGAATGGAGTTTGGAATTCCAGGAGAGACAGCGAGCTGTCGTCGATATGCGATGGCCATGTGAGCATGAACATGCCGTCGAACCATGTAAGCAGCTGCTCGAGACAGCTGGGAATTGACGACCTGAGCCCATCGGACGGCACGGACTACGACGTGGTGGAGCCGGTGGGGCTGTTTTCGAGCCAGTGGCTGGATGATCTGATACAGGAGAGCTCGTCGATCAAGGGGTAGGGGAGTCTGGGGTTCTCCATCGATTCTGGGGGTCTTCGGTCCATTCTTGGGATTCGTGTCTTCCTCGAGCTCTTCTTCGTGCTGCTCCTCGTGCTTCTCCTGCTCCTCTTGCTCTTCATCTCTTCGTTATACTTTATGTATCATTGTTAACAGGGTTTACCATTTTGGAAACAAGCGTATTATCGTCATGCCTCCAATGACTGCTGCTATAAGAAACAGCACTGACCATATGTAGAACCACCATCCTATAGCCGTTGAAGAGCGGTATTTCGACAACTTTGTTCCCGCCTTGTCGATATTGTCCGACGTCTTATGCAGCGAATCCGACGTTTGTTTGAGCATCTGGTCGTCGGCGTCCATTTTCTGCGAGAATTTGGTGGCATTTTGCTTGATGGCCGTCGCCATAGCCAACAGCTCCTCCGACATGGTTTCCTGCGTGTTCTTCTCGACCTCCAGCTTGTCCTCGAGTTTCATATTATGTATGCTTCGTTTGCGCAGGTGTGAAACCGGCTGGGCTGGTTCTTTCTGTGGTTTCGACTTCTCTTTCGTGCTCTGATACTCCGTTTTTTCCCGCTCATCCTGCACTTTGACCTGATACGTCAGCAGCTGAACCCGGCCGTTCAGGCGCTTCAATCGAGTCCGATAGCTCTGCTGCTGGTCGTCGCTGGTTTGGTAGGTTTCCAGGTCGATCAAAGCGCGTCGAGCCTGGTTTACATTGACACAGAGCTTAGATAATTTAAGACATAGTACAAACAACTCATCGTTGAAGAGTTTATCTTTCGCTAAAGACTCGTGTATCTGTTGTTCTAGCGTGTCGGTGTTCTTTTCCAGGTATTCGAACGACGCATTAAGGGCCATTTCGTGTTGGTATGTGGGGAAAAGCAATGATGTACGAAGAAGCACTATAAAACAATGTACTAAGAATGCACGATGAAGCACTATGGGAAGCAAAGCAATGCAATGCACGAAACAACAATTGTATGAATGAACTATACAACAATTTCACTAGATAACAATTTCACTAGATAACAATTGCACTATACAATAATTGCACTACAACAATTGCACTATGCATTACAACAATTTCACTATGAATGCACTATATAACAATGCACGATGAATGAAATATACAATAATTTGCACTATGGAACACAATTCCACTATGAAATTTCTATACTATTTTTTCCCACGCTTGAAATGCTTCTTGCTCTGTTTCCCTGCATTCATCTGTTTATGAAAAGGCTGCGAAATATTAGCACCAAAGCCCCCAGAAGAAAAGAAATCGTCGTCCAGGCTCTGGCTCTGGCTGAACTCGTTGCTGCTTGGAACCGTCGAGGCAACGTGCTGAGAAAACGTGAGTTTTTCCATCTCCACCGCCAAATCCACGTCGTCGGTCTGCTGCGTCTCATGCTCATGTAGTCGTTGTGCGCGTTGTTTGGCTATGGCTGCTAGGATCTGCTTGCGTCGTGATTCAGCTAGCCCATTCAGTGTATATAGCTCCTGGTTAAAAGCAACATCGTCTTCAGTATATGAAGGAGGTCGATGGCAAAATAGAAGTTTAGCATTAACATAATCCTTGAGTATTATTCTTGCAGCTCGGCCTTCGTCGGGGTTTCCTTGGCTTCCTCCTTTGATGTATCCTCTAGCTTTAGCATATGCCCGTAGAAACTCCTCGGCTGTAGGCACTCCAGTTCCTCCTTCTTCCAGTGGTTTCGTGTAGATCTTGATGCCATACACGGCTTCCAGGAAAAACTTTGGAATTCGTTGTGTTATGAGTGTCACTGAGGTATGCCATTCTCGAAGCTGGTCAATAGGCAGAACACCATTACAGACTAGCTCAGCGTTGCTCAGGGCGAAATTAGGAAACACTAGACCAGGACAGTCGCACAGGGTGATCTTAGGCGAGAGGTTAATCGTTTGAAAATGCTTGGTTTTTCCAGGTGTAGCGGAAACAGAGACTTTTTTGGCACCGATCAGGGCATTGATGGTCGACGACTTGCCGACATTTGGATATCCAACCAGGCCGATTTCCAGACGCTCGTCGTCGCCGTGAGAAGGAGCGTTGGCAATAAATAGCTTTTCGAGTTCGTCGACGGTGATGATGCGTATATCTTCAGAGAGGTGGGGTTGGTCGTCGTTCTTGGCATTCGCTTCATCGTCTGGTTCACTACCTGGTTCGTCCTTCTCTTCTGCGTCTTTCTCCTCGTCCTTCTCTTCTGCGTCCTCGTCTTTCTCTTCGTCTGTCTCTTCCGTCTCCTCCTTCTCTTCCGCTTCCTCGTTCTCACCATTCGCTAGCTTCGCACTGAAAAACGCATACTTCGTCTCGCGGCCCTTGAAAAAGTCTGCCCAGGCCTGTCGCTGCGTAACCGTCATCAGATCAGCCTTGTTGATGAGAAGCATATTATTACGACTACGTCCATCGTCAATCTCCGTAACGTACGTCGCCAGGTCCGGCGACTCAAAAAACAGCGGGTTACGAGCGTCCACTATCTGTACAACGAGATCTGATCGCTCAACGACCCGCCAAAGCTGTCTCCAGACCTCGACATTGCGTTCAAACGGAGTCATCAACAGACCGTCGTCCTCCTGCATTTGAGCAAGTCCTCGTCTCCAGTCCAAGAAAGCGTCCTTCTCGAGCCGATCCAGCTCATTGGCAGTCATTTCCTTGGTCCATTTGGGCCGTCGCGGCACCCGAAGGCGCCTTCTGTTCTGCTGATGAATCTCAGCCAGCTGCTCCTCCGACATGGGCTCTACGCCGGCACCACTGACGATCTTGATGCCCTTGTTTCTTTCAGTGGTGAAATCGCGATCGGCCAGCTCGGCCGTACTGAGAAATTCGTCCAGCGGCCGTTCCTGGGTCACAGATCGCAGTTTATCGACGGCTCCACTGTCGTCCACGGTATATCTGTCGCTGGAAGCGGCATTTTTCGAGGCCTTTTTCTTGTCTTTTATCAGCGACCGTCCGAGGCCCGATTTATTCTTCAAATTCGCCCGTTTCTTCGACCCGGGGCGTGGGGGCAGGCCGTTCATGGTGGTTGGTAGAAGAGAAATATTTTTGATCCCGAAGTTGATATTCGAAAAACTACCCATTATCACCAACTCCCATGATCTGGGTCTTCACGGTCGACGATGCGATATTTCAGTCGGAAAAGAAGAACGATTCGGCCATAAAATTGCATGCTTTTTACAAAAATACTCATTATGAGACCACAGTATCGTCTTTCGACAGCTATTTGAACCCTAAATGCCCCAAGGATTTGGCTGCAAATTGGTCAAAACACCTACAATGGGATTTACTGGCTGAAGGTCAACCTAGTAAACATGATCTGACTGTTGGAATTGAAAAAGATCAGCTGGTGTTGGATATGAAACGGCAAAAAGGACGGTTTTCCATCAAAGTGGGCCAAATTGCTCTGGAGAAGTGCAGTACCGACGATATCGACTTCTCAGGCATTAATACGGATCTAGGCAAGAAATTGATTGATCAAATGAATCTTTTCAAGAGCCAAATAGTGGGGCAGAACCGCATCATTTCCGGGCTCCAGGGCCAGTTAAATGAGCTCTTAGAACGGCAAGACCAAGACCGCGACAAATTAATAAATGGCGCATTATTGCTTCTGAACTCCAAGAAGCAGAAATTGCATCAGTTAATGGAAGGAGGAAGCCAGGAATATGCTCAAATAAACGAGCCTTCAGCTGTTAAAGAGGAGAAGAACCAATCTCCCCGGGAGTCACGTGACACGGAGATGGCTGGCTCCACTGATAATGCCGTTAATAATGAAGATGAAGCTACTGATACCGATGATTCAGGGCAGTTTCCCAATGAGGAGACTACCGATGATGAGTAGTATCCGTTTCTGACGTGTAATCCCCTTATTTATTGTTGATAATATTTATTTCTGCACCTATCTAATCGTCGTATTCGCTACTCCACATATTCAGTGCCGTATGTCTCACCCTTTCTTTGCGTCCCGAGGGCTCATTTCTTGGCAAGGCCCTTGAATTCCTTTGATGAAACGACTAATAATAAAATGGTTGGACAAGTTTCGGAATAAACAACCAGAAGGTTATTTTAGCTTGGGTGTCAAAGGAGATTAGATCTAAGAATAACAGTAATCAATGGCGGTGCAATATTCTCCAAATAGGGTTTATATTACTAAATAGAATTGAGATAGCGCTAGTCATATAATAAATGCCATGTACCTTAAGCTAAGACTTGGTTTGAGGGTGGATTCTAATAATGGAAAAGCTGAGATGGGCTGCTAAGCAATGCACCAGAAAGCATATACCATAGAGCTGGGGTGGTATAAACACTATTAACACTACTACAATATTAATGCAATAAAGACGGATTAAATTAAAAACAAAGACCCCCTCCATCCATAATGCTCTAATTGGAGCTGAGAAGATTTTTGTTCAATAAACGGTCCTGCTACATAGTTGGCCCAATTAGGCAACTAATAGGGGTACTTTTCTGCCAGTTGTATAAGATAGAGATAAAACTTAAATTAACTAAAAAAGTCATCTACCAACCCTTCACTTTGCTTGATACCATCCATCGCACCAAAAACCACCACTATCCAAACTAACCTCCATCCAGTCGTGTTGTTGCCAACCTTCTCTCTCTCTGGGTGACTTTTACAAAGGGGTGGGCTGAACCTTTTGGGTAGTTGAAGTATTCCGCGTTGCATTTGCATTTACCTTTTCTCCTTTTCTACACACTTGTCTCACGAAGCCTAAAAAGCCAAACAGGACACTTGGACGCAATCAGCGCAGAAATACCTTGGCTACCCATTTTAGTTGGATATTAGTCCCTTTAATTTATCAGTTTGGGGGGGTTTTTTGTTTGGCTCTTAATCACTTGGTTGTTATTTGAACAGCTTTTTGGTTTTTAACCCTCTTGCTCTATTTTTGTCGCGAGATCTAAATAGAAAGCCAACACGACAAGGTTTCGTTTCATTGGTCCCCCGCTATTTTGAGAGCCGGCAAGCCACGGACGGGCTAAACTGTTTGATATTTGGTTGGATTTCTCTTAAAGGAACGCCCTTTTTTTCTTTCGTTTTTTTCTGGATTTGTTTTTTTGGTGTGTTTCCCTGCTCTCTTTTGCTTGTGAGCAACATTCTTTGTCGGGTCAATCAAAATAGCCATCAACAAACTTCGGGTGGATATATTTTTTTGGCTTTTTCTTTCTTGTCGTCACACCGGCCTATTCTATCCTTTTTTTTCTCTTCTTGCTAACTAATCTCCTTGATTTGGCGTTTATACCAAAAAAAACAACAAGGTCGGATGACCCAGTATGATATGCAGTTCACTCATACTCCGTTGTTGCCGTCTCAGTTACTAATGGGCTCTCCCTTTCAACCTGGAACTCCCGCACTCGGGCCCTATTCCCGGCTGCCCGCACCACCGTCTCATCGTGCTAATTCCTCGGGGGCTTCTTCGCCGACTGCCAATGCTGCTGCTGCTGCTGCTGCGGCCGCTGCTGCCGCCGCCGCTGCCGGTGGGTATATCTTTGAAGACGGCCAGTCCCGTACCGTCTATCTCGGCAATATCTCATCCGACACCACCCCTGAAGACGTCTTGGATCACGTTCGTTCTGGCATTGTCGAGAGTTTTAAAATAATTCCCGATAAGAATTGTGCATTTGTGTCCTTTTTGGATCATTCATCAGCTCTGCATTTCCACTCGGATGCCATACTAAAGAAACTCACTATAAAGGGCAACGAAGTAAGGGTCGGATGGGGCCGTTATGCTCCTATTCCTGCCAATATCTCGCTGGCTGTCGCTCAGGAAGGGGCTACGCGTAATGTCTACTTGGGCAATCTGCCTGCAGATATCACTGTGGACGAACTAGTCAAGGATCTGTCCAAATTCGGCCCTATAGATAACGTCAAGCATCTCAAGGAAAAGAATATAGCGTTTGTGCATTTTTTGTCCATCGACGTGGCTATTCAGTGTGTTTTACAGCTTCCTAGCGATGATCCAAAGTGGTCAAATAGGAAGGTTTATTATGGCAAGGATCGTTGCGCATATATATCGAAAACTCAGGAGCAGAATGCCGCTCAATATCTCGGCATTGCTCCTGGTTATGAGCATGTTATTGGTTCTTCTGCTGATCGTGACATGTTGTCGAATGTCTTTACTCAGCAATCGGCTGCTGCTGTTGCCATTGCCAGTTCGGCCGGTGGCCCTTCTAATATCGGCAATCGTACTGTCTATCTTGGAAATGTTCATCCCGAAACTAGTATCGAGGAGATCTGCAATGTTGTTCGTGGTGGATTATTGCATAACATACGGTATATCCCTGAAAAGCATATTTGCTTTGTGACATTTATTGATCCGACGGCTGCTGCTCATTTTTATGCTTTGGCCAATGTTCAAGGGCTCACTGTTCATAATCGGCGACTAAAAATTGGATGGGGCAAGCATTCTGGTCCGTTGATGAATGCCATTGCTTTGGCTGTTTCGGCCGGTGCATCTAGAAATGTCTATGTTGGCAATATCGACCAAAAATGGACAGAGGAGAAACTCAGAGAGGATTTTTCGGAGTATGGTGATATCGAGCAGATCAATGCATTGCCTGAAAAATCATGTGCATTTGTGAATTTCACAAACATTACCAATGCTATCAAGGCAATCGAAGGCATGCGCGAAAAGCCCGAATATAAGTCGCTCAAGGTTAATTTTGGCAAGGACCGCTGTGGGAATCCTCCACGTCAAGTGAAGAGTTTTTACTCGAGCCATTATCCAAATAGCAAGAGTGATGGAAGTGACTTTTCGGGGTCTGCTAATACGAGCAATAATAACTTTGGGGACGAACCTTCACTATCGAATGGCAAGTCTCCGGGGGACTCAAGCTCGTTGCCTAATGGGAAATCTCTAGATAAAAACTCTTCGTTGTCGAATGGCAAGCCGCCAAAAGACGACAACAAGCATGATGAGCACGATACGATCAATAATGCAGGTGACTCCTCGTCGTCGCCTAATATGTCATTTAACGATACATGCATGTCTCTACCGCAATCACCTGTTTATGAGCATTCTAACTTGGGGAAATTGAGTGAAGAGCACCGACAGTTGCATGCCCAGTTGTTGCGCATCCAGACTCAACAGCAAATGCAGCAGGCTGTAGCAAGTGCAGCTGCAGCGGCTGCTTCTGGAGCGCCTGATTACATGTCTGGGTCACAGAACTTGCTGAGCCAGTATTTTGCTCAAGCTCAGCATGAACAATACCTATATGCGGCTGCTGTGGCTGCTGCTGCTGCTGCTCGCGTTCCACAACCACCTCCTCCCCCTGCCATTTCTGCTGCCGCCATTGCAGCTGCTGCTAGTGCCGCTGGTGCTCATTATGGTAGCTACCAAAACAACCATCAGCATCGTTTTCATGGCGCCCGATCGGCAGAAATGTCGTCGACCAGCTCGTCATTGACATCGAGTTCTATAGCTCCTGGTGGGTCTACTTCGGATGTTACTGATAGCTCTACTAATACGGTTGTTACGTCGCCGCTGACGTCGTCGGCCAAGCTGAGGAATATAGAGGAGTCAACAGTGCCTATACCGGAACAGACAGCCGAGGATGGGGAAAACAGCGAGGATAGTACCACTCCGACTCAATTGGATGGTAATAGTCAAAAGGAAGATGCTCTGAAGAGGTTGAGCAACTTGAAGGTTGGAGACGCTGTTTACGGTCTGGCAATAGAGCCGAGTGTAGAGCAATGACTTGGGATATATATAAGTAATATACGATAAGTTGCGCATGAAGGAAAATATATAAGCGGAGGCTGAGGCTGAGGCTGAGGCGGAGGCTTCCGTATTGGATATAAGTATAAATTATTCTGGTGTTATGTTTGAGACTGTGATACTATTCTGTGATGTTAGTCTGATATTACTCTGAACTACCCTGTGATATTACTATGAACTACTCTGTGATATTACTCTGAACTACCTCCAAGTCGTATTGGTCGATTTTCGAGAAGTCAATGATGCTGGAAATAGGCTTTGGATCGCTAGACAGGTCGGTACATGCTACCTGTTTCTCGTTGCTGTTTGTAGGCTCGTCGTACTTTGTTCGTTTGGCCGGAGAGTCGAGATCCATGTCGCTGATGCACGAGGAGCGAGGAGAAGGCCGTCTTCGAGGCGATTTCGAGGCGGGAAGTCGTATAGAACGTAGTTTAATCTGCTCTTCGGTCAGCTGAGCCAACGGGCTTCGTGTAGGCGTGCTTGGAGATGATTTTGTACTGTCAATACACGGAGTTTCGAGGTTATCTTCGTAGATGGCAAATGCAACAGGTTCCTGAGCCTCACGCGCAGGCTTATTTTCGCTTTTAACAGCAGCTTTGAGCTTTACGACCTTTTCGAATCCGAAATCCATGTGTTTTATATAAATATTGCAGGTTTGAAAATCGTTGTGAAAAGTGCTTGTCCAATATGCAGGCTAAGTAAATGTTATGTTTTCAAGTTGTTTTGACGCGTTGGGTTTTTGAGGGGAGTTGGAGATTTGAGATATGGGAGGCAGGATTGCGTGTGTGGGTTATTTGGGGTGGAGAATGCGTTGGAATTGGTGAAATTGGGTGATTTGAGGCGTGTGCGTAGAGAGCGGGTGGAGAATAGAGGGGAATGGTGGATTTTCGGGCTTTTTAGGCCGTTTAGGCACCATTACGGACGTCAAACCTGCCAAATAAACAAATATTTCTTTATATTCAAATACTAAATCCATACATCTCTATAGATCTGCTAATTCTTTCAAAAATCTCCCTCTTTAAACCCGTGCTCTCCCCCCTCAAAGCCCCCCCTCCAGCCGTATCCTCGCACCATCCACAATGGACCACCAGCTTTCAATACCCTTCGGCAACAACCACGGCTCCCTGGCCGTCATACTGACTGTTCCGGAAATCCAGGACCTTGCTGGACCCGGCCGATTAGTCATCATCTGCCACGGCTATAAAAGCCACAAGAACTCCTTCTACCACCAGCAATTGGCATCTGATTTGGCTCACAGGAGGGGCATAAGCTCGGCTAGATTCGACTTTAGGGCCTGTGGAGATTCCAGCGAGGACGACTCGGGATCCCTGGCTCGATCTCTGGACACTGATGTCCAGGATATCGATATTATCTACAAATATTTCTGCGGACAGGGCAAGAAGTACGTTTTAGCAGGGCTCGTCGGCCATGCTAGAGGCTCGGCCCCGGTGTTTGAGTGGGCCCTGAGAGCCCAGAGCAGCATTGTTGTTCCTACAATTGTTAACTGCTGTGGAGACTACTCGTACGAGAATCTCATTGCCAATTTCAAGCAAATATATCCTACGTTGGTCGAAGACAATGGGTTCACAGCATCGGCATACAGGTTTGGGCAGCTCCGGGACATCGAGTTTCCGTACCAGGAGCTCGTGAATTACGCCGAAATCAAACATATGGATCGAGTCCAGAATATCGATCCTCACACCAGTGTACTGTCTATATACGGCACGGCCGATGCGTCGGTGGACATCTCTGCTGCTGCTGCCTATGCCAATGCTCTGGCCGGCCGACACAAACTGGAGCTTATATCAGAACCAAGCCATTCCTTGCGAGACGTGTCTACAGACGAGTTTTTGAGTCGGCAGGTCTCAGAGGTCATCACAGGGTGGTTTTCGCCCGACAGCGAGAGAGAACGGTTCATGACGTTCCATCAGTACTCTGGGGCTATCAGCCGATGGAAGACTGTTGGAGGAGTGGAGAACTTCCGAGATCTGGGCGGCTACAAAACCAGCAAGCCCAATGTAACCATACGACCGGGGATCATCTTTCGATCAGCTTCGTTATCACGGATTTCCGAGGAGGGAAAACAGGAGTTGGTCCGACTGGGCATCAAGACGGTGTTTGATCTGAGATCGGATCACGAAGTGCACAAGAAACCCACGCCGGAGATTCCAGGAGTGCGTATCCAGCGAGTTCCCGTGTACAAGGACATGGACCTGGATCCAGCGGCTCTGGCCAAGCGGTACAGCGACTACTCGGATCCTATCAGGGGGTTTGTACGAGCATACAAGGAGATCATAGTCAAGGGAGGCCCGTCGTCATACAAAGAGATTTTACTACACATCAGGGATCATGCGGACGATGGGATTCTGATCCATTGCACTGCGGGAAAAGACCGGACTGGAGTGATTTGTGCGATTATTTTATTGTTACTTGGAGTCCCACCTGATCTGGTAGCACGGGAATACGAGCTGACTACATATGGGCTTCGGCATGAAATGAACAACATTCTTGGAGCACTTGCTGGAGAAGCCACGCTGAGCTCCAAGTCGGCCAGTGTTCTAACCATGTTATCGTCCAAGTACGAGTCGATGCTGGCGTTTATTAATCTACTGAACTCAGAGTTTGGGGGAGCCCAGCAGTACATCAAGGACCACACGGGGCTCAACAACAAGGACATCGAGGCGATACGGCACAATCTGACGGCCGAATACGGCAGGGGCTGGCGCTGGATCCACTCGCAACTTTAGGATATGCAACTTTAGGAAATTCCGTAGTTGCGCTGCATGAAGGCTTATCTATTTTGTTATTGCCCGACTGGGCCCAACGCCGCTCGCTTGATTGCACAACACAGATCGTAATTTGTTGCTACCATTTGCCCAAAACGAACTCAAACATAATCACCCGATAACACAACGAACCGACGCAAATGAGTGCAGTTGTAACATACAAGGGGCCCAAGGACGACAAGGTCCAGCTGGCCGGCGAGTTTACGCAGTGGCAACCGTTGGATTTGCAGTGGGACGACAGCGCAGCCTTGTGGGCTGTTGAGGTTCCAGGCCTTGCTGCTGATACGCGATATCAATACAAATTCATCATTAATGATGTGTGGACGCTGGACAAGGCAAGTCCAGCTGTTGACGATGGACAGGGAAATTTGAATCATATTCTGGTAGCCGCGGTGCCGGTGCCGGCTGCAGCTGCCTCTTCGGTTCCTAAACAGGAGGCCGTGGCTGGAGATGCTGCTGGGGAGAAGGCGGGGGAGCCTGTGGAGCCTGTGAAGGCTGTGGAGACTCCCGAGAAGTCTGTCGAGACTCCTGAGAAACCTGTGGAAACTCCCGAGAAAGCTGTCGATGCGCCCGTTGGGAAACCCGTCGAGAAACCCGCCGAGACGCCCGTCGACACTCCCGTCGAGACTCCCACTGAGACTCTCGCTGCACCCACTGAGACACCCGCTCAGCACGACGAGCCTACCGTCGAACCCACCGTCGACCCCACCGAACCCACCCCCACCCCCGCTCCTCAACCCCTAGCATCCGAGCCCACCCCTTCGCCTACCCAAGTCAGCACCGAATCCCCCAGCACCTCCGTCTCCACTGGGACCGAGCAGCCGACTTCGCCGCAAAAGGCAAGCTCAACCAACCCAGTTAGGACACTCCGCGACCAAAAAAAAAAAGGTTTTTTCAAGCGGCTCTTTGGCTAATTGTCCCTGCTATCATTCTCTATTATTTTTATGCGTGAAGTCGGCCTGCTTGGTCCTCTAATTCTTCTTTTTTGGGTCTCTTCAAGGTGTTTTTGCTTTCCGTCTTATCAAGAATAGAAACTATATGGCCTGCCTTTCACTCAATGGGGCAATCTCAAGACTATTTCTTATATCCATAAATAATTCGTTTTTGTAATCCTCCTTAAGAATGCTTGTTTATCCGTCATCTGCCAAAATGCCTACAAAATGAAGTTGCCCCTGGTGGCTTTCTCGGCTCTGCTGGCCGTCGTCGACGCTGGTGTAATTCCATATAAACATCACCCTGCCCGAGACGGCCTGTCTAAGCGAGCCAATGTCACGTTTGGTCATACCAAGGATCCAGCTCAATTGTTTGGCGAGCTTTCTCATCCCGTACAACCACCTCCTGAACTCAGAAACAATGGCCCCATTCATACCAACAAGTTTTACACTAATATGCTCGTGGGAGGCCGCGACTCGAGTGTTTGGACCCATCCGTACTCGTTTTGGTGGAATAAGAACGGCATAAGCATGTCGGACCCAGACACTTATCATGCTCAAGGACAATATTACGACACATCGCATCCAGAAACGTTTCATATAACTGCCGAGGAGTTTGTTGAAGGAGAGTGCCATTTCGAGGTCTCGGACCCTGGAATGATGTCCATCAATGCCCATATCGTCACGGAGGACTTCAGGCAGTCCATGAGCATGCCTCTAGTCAGCGGAATGGGAATGGCCAATGCCGTATACCATGGCGACGTGACCCCCAAAATATCCTCTCCGTTTGGCATATATGGCCTTCAGTACTCGGGTGCAAACACTTCTGCTCACAAGTATCTGGTTCATCTAGAAAACGGCGACCATTGGGTACTGTACAGCACCACGTCAATGAGACTGAGTGACAATCGCACAGTTGTATCTCAAACTGCTTGTCCTCAGGACGAGTGTCTTGTTCAATTGGCTCATTTGCTCAATCCCGACGAGGGATTGGTGTTCGACTATGCTCAAGGCAGATATCCCGTATCAGCCACATTAACAGGAGACACCAATGGCGATGGATTTGCAACATACCGCATTGATTACCAAACAAACACCCGACATGCATATGGGCCAGGATCTCTGCTGATATTCGCACTTCCTCATCATGTACAGGCATTTGCTCCTAGCATGCAGAACAAGCAGACAGACATGTATAGACAATCAACAGTAATGGGCCAAATGATGGCCGTTTACTCGACGTATCTGGAGATGAACGAACCCAGTCCGGATTATGTTGGATTTTTCCCCTGGTCTTCAGTTGGAAAAGGCAAGATCACTCCAGGATATACTGAGCCAGATAACGATGCCACATTCGACATCGACCGACACTACAGTCCAGAGCTGCTACATCTAATTCGACAGCATGTAAGAGAAGAGATCTCGCTGTTCAATCTAGACGAAGGACCAGCCAGCAGCATGTACTTTGGAGGCAAGACAATTGACAAACTAGCCATGCTAACATTCGTCGCATGCTATATAGCACAAGACGACGAGGCTGCCATTGTAGGACTGCAAAAACTGCAGCAATACCTCGACCGATTTGCAACTAACCAGCAGCCGAACCCATTGAGCTACGACAACACCTGGAAAGGCGTCGTATCGGTCGCCGGAGCTAACGGAGATGCCCAGGCAGATTTCGGCAACACGTTCTACAACGACCACCACTTCCACTACGCATATTTCATTCATGCAGCAGCCATAGCGGTATATGTCGAGCAGGGACTCCAGCGGAGCGGCCAGTCGGTGTTGCTGGACAGATACCACGAGTACATCAGTTATCTGATTCGAGACGTTGCCAATCCGTCAATTGAGGACCCCTATTTCCCCATTTTCCGCAACTTCGACTGGTACGCCGGGCATTCGTGGGCCAAAGGGCTGTTTGCGTCCTGGGACGGCCGAGACGAGGAATCCTCGAGCGAAGATGTGCATTTTGCCTATGCCATGAAGCTGTGGGGCCGAGTGACCGGGGACCCAGCTATGGAACGACGAGCTTCGCTCATGCTAAGCGTCATGCGACGGTCAATGAACAATTACATGCTGTATTCCAACGGCAATGACGTGGTTCCGCCCGACGTGCTTCACAACCGAGTGAGTGGCATTCTGCTCGAGAACAAAATCGCCTATACGACGTATTTCGGCAATAACCCCGAATATATCCACGGCATTCATATGCTGCCAATTACACCAATGAGCTCGTTCATCCGCACCCCGGAATTTGTCCAGCAGGAATGGGACGGTAAACTAGCAGGCATTATTGACCAGGTCCAAGGAGGCTGGAAGGGCCTTATTATGCTCAATCTGGCATTGAGCGATCCACAAAAGTCGCTTGAGTTTTTCCAATCACCCGACTTCAAGATGGAATGGTTAGACGGTGGACAGAGCTTATCATGGAGTTTGGCCTATGCAGGAGGAATTTGAAAAAAAAGATTAAAAATTAAAAGTTTCTAAAATTTATCTCGTGAAGAGTTTCTATTAAATCGATTGTTGGTATTGATAATTTGAGCATTAAAACTAGCATTACTATACCAGCGTATAATAAAAGTTATCTCGATAATAAAAGATTACGGAATTATAAAGAAGTAGTTGGTACACAAGCACTGACGGGTGTGCTTTCAAATAATAGAGCCTAAGACGTTATGAGTGGAAATATTATTTGACTGCTGGCTCTTAAACCTGGCTCATGGTTGGCACACCGGTTCTAACGGTTCTGGTCTTCTTTCGGCCAGGGAGGCTGAAGGCACCGCCGGAAACAACATTGGTGATGCTGTAGACCAAAAGACCCAGAATCAAAAAGGACGCAAAGTACAGAAATGCAACCGAAGCCTGGGCTTTTCGGCATCTTCCGGAAGAACCCTGGTTGATAGAGTTGCCGTCGAGGTATTTCTGGTTAGAGCATGAGTGGCATCGGATACCAGTTGCAATGGCAGTGGCAGCAGCAAACAGGAAGACCCAATTGAGGAAATCCAAAAAGGCGACAATAATAGGGAAGGCCAGGACTTCAATGAAGGCGGCAGCATATCCATAGAAGACACCAAACAGAATGGCAAACGCTGATGCGAACACACCAAAGTCAACCTGAGGGTTGTTATGACTAGCGGTAGCCGCTAATGAACCGGTCAAGCCGAGAGAAATAACAACAAACACAAATAGCACTGAACGTAAGACAGGGTCGATAAAAGCAGCCATTGTGGGGGGTTTTTGCAATTGCTAGAAATTCGAAATTTCGGTATTAAAATTAAAAACTGCTTTAACTTTTTTGTAGGGGGGAAGGCAACAAGTGAATTGTAATTGGGTGTGTTTGTAAACTCCCATGGCCTTTGTATATATATGAGAATATAACAATGTTTGCTAACCTCCATTTCCGAAACAAGTATTATCATCACCCTAATTAGGCAACCCCTAAATACTTTCCAGAACCTCCGCCAAGAGTTTATTTAACGACATAGGCGAATTAGACACGATATTAATTAAAACTGCTCGGTCCTTGGCATCGGATGCGATTAATTCGGCCAAAGAAATATATTTCTGCCGCAAAATTCGCACTAATTGTATAATCAGGCTATGTCTTTTAGTGTCCGGGTGCTAGGAATTCCGAAAGAGCAACAAAAACAACCCGAGAGCCGTACTACTGTTTACGGCAAGTTGCGGGAACGAATAACACGTGATTTGGGGCCGATTGGAATGTAGACAAGGGAATATTGGGGCATTTACCCTAAACACAGTCCCAAGCAAACAAGCAAAAAAAAAAAATAACAAATGAACAGATATATGCTCGTTCTCAAACCTACTGAGGCACATTACTTACATCAACAAATTCCCACCACTGCCAAATTTCTTCTTCTTTTTTCACTTGCAACATAACGGTTTGGGGGAAGCACAAATAGTTTGAATTTTTGCTGACAGACCAATGCAGATTTTCGTCAAGACCTTAACCGGTAAGACTATCACCCTTGAGGTGGAGTCTTCGGATACCATTGACAATGTTAAGAGCAAGATCCAGGATAAGGAAGGAATTCCTCCTGATCAGCAGCGTCTAATTTTCGCTGGTAAGCAGCTCGAAGACGGCCGAACTCTTTCTGATTACAACATCCAGAAGGAATCGACGTTGCATCTTGTTTTGCGTCTTCGTGGTGGTGGTAAGAAGAAGAAGAAGAAGAAGCCTTTCACCACCCCCAAGAAGATCAAGCACAAGCGAAAGAAGGTCAAGCTCGCTGTCTTGTCTTACTACCAAGTGGATGAGGATGGCACTATCAAGCGACTTCGACGAGAGTGCCCTAACTGCAAGGCTGGAGTGTTTATGGCACATCACCCTGCAGACCAATACAACAAGGTTGCTCGTCAATACTGTGGCAAGTGCCATTTGACATATACTTTGTAGGTCAAGTTCATAGATGTAAAATACATGAGTGAGTGATTTGCGAGAGTGAGATTTGGAGAGCAAGAGATTTCGAGAGTAGTTAGATAGTCTGAGATGACAGATCTGTAGTGCGATCTGAGTATGCATAAGCACAAACTGAAGACTAGCGTAAATACCATGGAAGTAAGCAATGCGTACGTACATTCGTAAGAGACATACGCACAGCCATACATACGTATTTCGTACATACGTAATTCTTACAACTGTACATTCACCAAATATCTAATGTCTAATATCCAAAAAATTCAATACTCAACTCCAATCTATGTCACAATGCTACTTCTAGCTACCGAATCACTTCCCGACTCGCTCACTAATTTACATCCGTCTCTATTATTCCCCAATCTATATGCATGTGATGACCGTCTACCCCGACGTAATATATATTGTAAGCTGGATATGACTCCAGAATGATGCAAATGCCATACTCAGTTCGGTATTCTCAGAATCCCATGCCACTCCCTACTTATGATTCTCAAAAACCCCTTCCTGGACCTTCTTTGTAATCTGATCCAGCACGCTTTCAAACCCAGCCTTGCCCAGTTTAGCGTTCTGGCCAAATCTCTCGACACTCCAGTCCTCAATCTTGTTGCACAGTCGTCGGAATGATGCATAAGCCGTGATTTGCGCCTCCTGCTCAAACACTGTCGACTCCAGAGGGTTCTGAGCATCCGGCTTGTAAACAACCGTCTCGTAGACCTGGAGCAGATGATTCATAGTCATGTTCATCGACCTCATGACCAACGTCTTGTTGTTGGCATCCACCTGAGACACCTCTCTCACGTACGACACGTCGGAACCACCGACCAGGCACAGAATCCACGATGGAATATTCTGCTTGCAAGTGATGAGTCGCTCCGAGGTAAGCACCCCGGTCTCCTGGTCGACTTCTCTTCGCAACACATCTACAGCAACGACATGAGTGCTCATTTCGTTGGGGTATTTTTTCCAGTTGGCTGCAGACACCTGGTCCCAGGGATAGTTGAAAATATGCTCGCTGGAGAAGATTTTCATGGTTGAGTCGGGCCACAGCAAAAGTCTTCCAATGAAATTCAAGAAGTTTCTAACAGAGATAATAACTCGAAAAAGACCAATACCCTCAAAAGACCAATACCCTCGAAAAAGACCACTGGTATACGATATCCAATACAGTGTCTAAAATAAATACCAATAGGCGCAAGAATAAATAAATAAACGAAGTAACGTACTTTCTGCGGATGCAGCGGGTTAGTTAGTTGGTAAGATGCTTTGACGCAAAAATTGCCGTTCAACCGCTTCCGACTTCCTCCCTGTTACCCGGACTTTCCCTTCTCGGACACTCATAGAAGCTTCTATCTAACGGGCTCAATAAAACATGAAACAATATTAGGAAAAATGAAACTCAATGATATCTGCTGCCGTTACCAGTATCAGATCCTTGTAGGATGTGACGATGAGGAATGCAGCCAGCCGTTTTGCCGCAAAAACCAGAGCAAGCGGTTCTCTGGCAGGCAGTTATCTGCTTCTGCTTCCATGTCTCTTGCATTGCAGCTAGCAGCTTCCAAAGGTTCCGAGGGGCTCTGTTCCGTGCTAAGAAGCTCGTCGTTACCTGATGAAATTGCTGTTTTACTCAATACCAACGATCCTCTGGCATCTCCTGTTCTGGTGAACTTCGATGAGGACGAACACCTGAAAAAGAAGCGCCAATCGTCTCTTTCCTATGCTCTTAATTGCACCGAGGTCTTTCGCTCCTATTGCATGGAATGCATGGTGACTGCTGTGACGGCGTTATCGTCGTGTTTGGAGCAAACTGGCCGGTTTTTGGCTGAGAAACGGGCATTACAACGTAAACCAGCTCTCAACGATTTGCATTTGAAACCAGCTGAGAAACTGGATATCGAGAAACATATGAAATTGCGAACGTTCAATTCAAGAGCATTAACATATCATTCGCTGGCCATTTTGGGGCAGTCTGACCCAAAGTATTACCAGCACGTCAAATCTCGCATGTTCAACTTCTGGGGCATCTCTCTTGCATCTAGAAAATCCTGGAGAGTCCCTACGACTGCATCTCCGTGGATTCTTTATCGGTTTGAGAATCCGTATTTATACTGGCCGGCTGCAGTGCCAGAAATATTCAGTGGTCCTATTGATCACAATAGTAGCATATTTAAAGACAAGAAAATCATCTACGAGAGCCATAACAGAATCAATTTGCTCTTTAGATCTTACGACAACTCTGGAACGAATGTAGCCAAAGCTGAGGGTGGCTCGTTTATGTGGGATCATGAGCTACTCCGTGTAGCATTTCTGAGAATAATGTTTACCGTCGTGCTAAGACTAATGTCGGTCCGAAGCAATGCCTGTTTTGCACATGATTTTTTACAGAAACTAGGCGTTTCTATGCCGGGGCCTTCTTCAATTGTTGACGAGTTCCGCAACATTGTATGCGACGATGTTGTATTTCACATGAAGGTCAATCGAGACAACTTCTTAGGCTCGGCTGTGGACTGCCTTGCTAAAGCACTCGACGTGGAAGATATGGTTCTTCGACCGATTTATGTGGATTTTCACGACGAAAGCATTACTCAGGATCACGGTGGTGTTCAGCAGGAGTTTTTCTCATTGTTAGGCGAGCAGTTGACCACCTCTGACTATGCATTATTTTCCATTGACCAGGATTCTAATTTACTCTGGTTTAATGCTGGATATACTGGAGATGTTCGCATATTTGAGTACGTTGGCATGCTTATTGGACTAGCAATGTACAATCAGTGCACGGTGACAATTCAGTTTCCGACTACACTCTATGAACTTCTCCGCAAATCACCGAATTCGCCATATTCAGACGATCTGGCTAGGCGAACTATGAAACAGCTTTCACCGCTACTCATGAACACTATCGACGGTCTATCTGTGAATGACAATTTAGACGACTATTCATTCCAGAGGTTCTGTCGATCGGATATCGGCCAAACCGAGTCTTTTCTATTCCCATCCTACACCAAGTTCAACGGAGATGTGACTGCAGAAAATTTGCATATTTTTAAACAGGAATATATATTCCATCTAGCATTTGGCGAAGTCGAGACACAAATTCGAAGCTTTGTTCGAGGATTTCAATTTATTGTCAGCAGACAATTGGCTAGCAAGCTGCCTGCCGCTAGGCTACAACAGATTGTAGAGGGTGAGAATGGCATATCTCTGGACGAATTATTTCACTGCGTTGAATACGAAGGTCAAGACGATCGAAATGATTCGGCTATTCGCTATTTCTGGGAGACACTACGGCAATTAACACCAAGTCAACTTGAGCAATTTGCCCAATTTGTCACTGGATCAAAACGATTACCTGCTGGTGCCAAGCAGTTCAAGTTGAAAATTGTTCTGAATGCGCACAATACTACCTATCTGCCTACCTCTTCAACATGCAGTGGCACTCTCTTCCTGCCAAAATACGAATCCCAGCCTATCATGAAAAAAATGCTCCTGACAGCATTGGAGCATTCGAGCGGCTTCGGACTTGTCTAATATACACAACTTCGTATTATCTTATTTAACTATCATCGACAACTATCTTTAACTATCACCGACAACTATCATTTTCCAATTCCAACTATATTTCTCCACGACGACCTGCGCGCATCATCTTCACCTTCTTCGTCCTCCTGCGCTGCTGGCTGTGACTCACTTGGGGTCGGCGTATGCATCATATCGCTCTCTATGGATCCCGGCGGTGTCGGCGGAGGCATGGCTGCAGGTGGCTTTTGATTGACAAACTGATAGACATAGGGCCTGTATGCGTAATGCTGTTGCGGATAGTATGCAAACTGATATGGTATCGTGTAAAGTCCATTTCCCATAGCAGTTCCTTGGGGCCCAGGCATGTAAGGATAATAGAAGTAAGACGGCTGGCCATACATGGGATCATATGGGGGCTGAAACCCTTGCTGACCGTAATTGTAGTATGGCCCATTGACTGCCTGTGCTGAGGCCCCATTTTCATACATGCCTTGAGACGACGCAGATGAGACAGAAGACCTTGCGATTCCGGCCCCTCCAGGAGGCATTTGCTGTGAGGGAGTCTCTGCAGAAACAGAGTTCTTCAAACTCATCAAAACGTCGGCCACCTCTGGCATGTCATTGCGGCCCGCAGATTCCACAGACTCCTCTCTGGAATCATCAGAACTTGCGTCAAGGCCTCCAGCTGAATCACTTCTGTCAGCAGCTTTTCTTGTCGAAGATCGCAACCGCATTTTTGTCGGTAAATCTACAAGGAACGAGTGATCAAACACACCGTCTGCCTTCTTAGGTCTTCCACGTGGCCTGCCAGTCTTGCGGTAAATTTTGAGTTCATGAGGCTTCTTCTTTGGTCGGCCCCTCTTCCTCTGCTGGTCCAAGTCATCACCGTCCAGTGAACTAGAATCAATCGGCGATCCTTCTCTTGAGTCAGATGAGTACTCATCTCTACTAACGTCTGGGCTAGATTCTCGCAACTCTCTCGATTCTAGGCTGGACTCTCTTGGTGCTGGTGTCTCAGGAACAAATGATTTGACAGGGCGTCCACGTCGTCGTTTCATGATAGGTGGTGACTCCTCCAGTTCCACAGATACTCTTCTCTTCCTTCTGCGTGCTGCAGGGACCGAAGGTACCTCATATACAGACTCCTCTTCAATATGATTTTCAATATGATCCTCATGTGCTTCCTCCTCTGCTGGTTCTTCCACCTGTTCCTCCTGAACTTCCTCCTGAACTTCCTCCTGGACTTCCTCCTGGACTTTATCCTCCTCCACCTTATCCTCCTCCTCTTCGTCATTCTCCTCATCTCCAAGTTCATCTTCATCTTCTTCCTGTTCTCGGTAAAACACTCGAGTAGAACGATTACGAGATCGTAAAGCATACGAGTGTGTCGGCTCGGCAGCCAAGGCAATGCGCCTCGTCCTCAATGTCGAACTGGTTCTCGTAATCGGATTGAAATTGCTTGTTGCAGCAGGCTTCGACACGGCAGCGCGAGCTGATTTCCGTGGTCTTCCAACGGGCCTTTTTGTTGATACAGGTACAACCTGCTTCGGCTTCCGGGGAGCGGCAGCAGCAGCCTGCACGCTCCAAACAGGTGAAATAGACGGCCGTCCACGGCGTGTCTTTGGCGGCCTTCCCACGCTCCTCTTTGGTAATGTTTCTGAGTCCGGAACAGCGGGCTCTTCCGCTGCAGGCTGAGGAGCAGCTGGCTGTGCTACCGACCGAGCCCGCAGCCTACCGACAGAACGACTAGTCGTTGGAACTGGTACGTCAGATTCAGCAGAGGATGAATATTCCGCAGAAGATTGATCAAGACGTGGTCTGCCCCTTCGTCGTTTAGGCGGCCGTCCTACGGGCCTCTTCTTAGAAAGTACGGGCATGCGAACAGGCCGTACAACGCGAGCAGCTTTCACAAATCGTCGCTTACGAGGCCTGCCAACTGGCCGTTTAGCAGAACGATTAGCAGCAGCTCTAGAGGGCCGGGACCGGGGCTGGGCAGTAACAGTTTCTTTCTTCGCTGCTGGTTCTGCGACAGGATACTTCCTGGGCCGCCCAACAGGTCTAGGGCCAGATTCAGGAGTAGTTGATGCGGAGGTAATTGTAACAGCGGGACTGCGCGGTCGCACTGGCTTGGGTACAGTATTAGCAAGAGGAAGATCATTAGGGGATACCCTTTTGCTTATGGTACCTCTGCAATTTGGCTCACCACAAAGACATTTCTGAGGAACAGCATTATCAAACCAAGCAAAGTTATAATCGTAAGTTATTTCCGTGTCAGTCGGAATTCCGCTGGAACCAGCAAAAAGTCCAATGCGGGGAGAGCCGGCAACAAACCATTTTTGCATCTGAGAATTTGGATTGCACGAGTGATTGACAAATCTGGCAGGAGATCCTCTTGCGCTGCTATCAATTACCAAACCTTTGCCCAGACTGAGCATGTAAAAATTCTGACTGCCCTTATATTCTTTTTGTAGACGTCTCTGCATTTCACCTTGAGAGATGACATCTCCGGTATATTCAACGATTAGTTCACCGGGCAAATATGATCTTATAGCTTTCAAGCCATAACCACGTTCATTATTATCAGTTTCAAATACCTCGAAACCTTTCGCATAAGCTCGACCAATATTCAACTCTTTTGCCAATACTTGCAAGGTTCGATTTCCACAGTCCACAGGACCAAGAGGACAAGTCGATGAATCACATTCGCATTGCAAGACTCGATTGAGACAATCTTCACCACACCAACCCTTACAATTGCACATTAGTCTCTGATCTTCACGATGCCCATTATTCATGGGGTTTGGAACATCAGTCCAGGTATTTTTTCGTGTAGAACGCCAACCAGGAATTTTGATATTATGATCACTAGGACAATAAATATTGTAAGGAAGCTTGAAGGGTCTATAATCGTTCAGCTGCTGCAAACCAGCCATGACAGGCAATGGAAACGCAAAAGGGCGGCGAGATCTGGAGTGAATCTTGGAGTATCGACGGCCGACAGTCGGGTCGTCAAAATCCGCGTTTTTCTCCGATTCGTAAAATAACCCCTCCTTTACAATTTTATCGGGCGATTTTATATGCGTAGAAATTGACATGAGGTTGATATGTTGATTTGCTTCAGCAGGCTGCGATAAACCATCGTTGATAGAATGAGAAGAACTGCTACCGTTTGATTCATCATCGGTATCAGTAAAGTCATTTCCCCTGTCCAAACGCCTTTGCGAAGCTATTCGTCTTGCACGAAAAGACCTGCCCTGATCATTTTGAAAAATTGATGAATCACCCTGTTGCCCACTTGAGGACGCTACCAGAAACGAGTTATTACCAAGAGCAATCATAACCAAAGAAATAAAAAGCCGGAATGATTATCCGACAATGAGCAGAGAATTCTGGATTTTTAATGATTTTTATTTCGATGTCAATGGCGTGTTTGATAAGTTATCCAACCACGAAGGAATATCCAAGATATTATAAATAAAAATATCAGAAAAACCAAGATGAAGCGAAAAAATAAATGAAAATTCCCTGTGGATCTTTTAGCCGATGAAACTCGCCAACGATGATGCAATTATCTACTGTCTACCCGATTAGCACTGCTTATACAGTGGATAACAGGCGACAGGAAGTTCGGCGGAGTTCGTATTTGCCAAGAAAGAAATAAATCATCTGTCCCAATGGAATATTTGGGGATCGACCCATTAGCGATTGAGACAACAAAGGGAGTGGAATTTACACAAACAAAATTTGGAATATATATGTTGAAAAAAATCTATAAAAATCAGGGGCCGATGCTATGAGAAGGCGCGATTTCCATTGGTGCGAATTTTTCCAACCGACGATCACTTGGATCATAAGGTTTCTGGGGCTCTGAGAGCCGAAACCCGCGAGGAATGCATATTGTGTAGAAGAAATTGGAGGCGAAATTGCCACTATTGAAGGGATTTTTATCCATGGATTTGCGCAGCTTAATACGACGTGTGGTTAGTTTTTCGCATATTTTTTCACCTTGCCCGTATGCGTCTTTCAACTTACCCATTCTCGCGTACTCTTGCCTCGTATAACTAGTAAAATTTGAAAAATGCATAATGCAAAGGGATAAATGCAAGCCAGAAGGCAATAAATAGCCAGAAATAAACTGATTTTACTGTTTGTACCATGCTGTTTGTTGGTCTTGACATATTGGTATATGCTGGAGCCACTGACGAGCCATAGGGTCAAAGTACCAACAAATATGAGCACCAAAAAATATCTAAAAAAGTCAATAACAGACCGCCTTGATGCGCTCAATCCGTACTTACAGTCGATTTCGTCGCCCAATGCAATTATTGAGCCATAAACAGTGGTGATCTTGCCAGTCTACACAGGTATCACAGATTCGACAATGCGCCGCTCGAGGAGGCCTCCATATTCGGCAAGAAGCGCAATATTTCATGGCAACAGGAGCATTGTGCTTTTTGCCAGGAATCATAATGGCCATTGTGTACTCATCGGGCAACCGGAAATTGTTTTCTAAAATATGCTCATTTCGTGGAATAACCTGACTGTTAGCATTGGGGGTGATATCTCGGCTCGGCCGCTCTCAACTTACCCCGGCATCGGTAAAAGCTGTCATAATGAACGAAGATAACGACAACAAGTAGAAATATGCAAAAAGCACCGGGATTGCCGGTGAAACATTGTGCCAAAGCCATGGACAACTGTGGTTAGAAGGCCGTAAAAATCACTCAGTCCAATCAACCTACCATGATACAGCATAAAAGGGCGCAGGAATGATCAACGCTATCATGACACCAATACTGATTGGTTTTCCCTTTAAATAGATCATTCGGCCTCCAAACAGTGAAATCACGCCCAGTGGATTTGCCTGGTAATTCTTACGAGGTGAATCAAGGGCCCTGGAGAGCACCAGCCATTGAGCCGACCGTCTAAACAGGCCGGTTTTTTCCCGCATGGCCGATTATCTGGACCGAATCTCCTGAAGCCCTAGCGACTATATGCTCTTTTCTACGGCAGCCGTTGTCGTCTGGTGGTGGCTGTGTTTGGAGAATTCACAAGTTTATTTTGGATTTCTCAAAGTCAAAAGTGAGATTTGACGAACCTTTTCTAAAGCTGAACAATATGCTTTGTCGCAACATTCGGCCAAACGCATTGGCGCGAATGGCTCATATACCGGCCGGTGTCAAATACGGCCGGTTTTTCACTCCCATGGAAATCAAGAGCTCTCGTGGCAGTCGAATGCTCAAACGATCCCGATCTCTGCTCAAAGGCATTGGACTGGCATATCTGGGCATCTTTACTGCTGGCGTCTGGGTTTACTATTCTGTAGTTAAGGAATCAGATAGCGAACAGAGAGTTCCAGGACGCTGGCCATGGCTAACTAAATGGCTCGTGAGGAAGGGTGTATCAGATGAACTCAATGGAAGTTACCATAACGCGGCCAAGGAGTTTGAAGCAGCATTGAAAACATTGGATTCTGCATTGGAAAAATCCCCTAATCAAGACTCTGCATGGTTAGCTGGCTACGCTGATTTGAATATCAGACTGGGGTTGGTAATGACCAAGCTCAGACAGCATCAAGGGGCCAAGGAGTATATCACCAAAGGATATTATATGCATGAGGGAATGCGATATTTGAAAGCTAAAGCAGGCTTACAGCTCGGATTGTATGCTATGGAGAATAAACAGGAGTTGGAAGCAGAGAAGTATTTACGAACTGCCGTGGCTGATTCTGCAGCAGCTGGAGAATTTGTTGCACTTGAACAGGCCGCTCTCAGCAGCGATGGTGCAATAGAAATCCCACAGGATACAGAATTGACTGACGAGCAAATACCGGCATTGCTTGAGTTGGGGAAATTGTTTGCCCGTACTGGACGGCTTCAGGATGCTCTGATAACACTTCTTTCCACCTATAGAGGAATTTCCGAAAGCAGCGACCCCGACAAGTCACCGAGGGGCCGAGAATTCTGCGCACAGGCACTGTTGAGGGCGCATATTTCTGAAATATTGTGGGCTCTGGGCCATCGCCAAGATGCAGTTTCGTGGGCCGAAGAAAGCTATCGGCAGTCCAAAAACTATTCGCACAGTACGGTGGAGTGTGGAGCATGTGCCAAAATGGCCGCGGGACTGGCCTCAAAAATGTACCGAGTCATGGGATTGGACCAGGCTTCGGAAAAGTTCAAAACAATTCATGATAACCAGTATGTTCCTAGTATCAATTTATCGAAACGAGAGACGCGGTGGTCGATACTGAACCAATAATGAAATATATATTATGTACATAATTAACGGATTACCACGAAGCTTTAGTTACTCCCGGCAGTTTTCCTTGGTATGCATATTCACGGAATTTTGTCTAATATTAGTTAAGAACAGTTGTTATCGGTCTAGAACTACTCACCTTGCACATTCGAAAGTCTGTGATGATACCTCGACCGTAACCAGAAACAACACATCTATTGCTTGCTTGATGGGCTCTCGTGTAGCCAGGCATGGCATCTAGTTGTAATTGAGCTTCGATTCTTGTCTTCAGAGGTAACTGGGTATTTCGAGCAATATATCGAAGAGCCATTCGATTCACCTCTTCTTCGGCTATTTTGTATCTCTTGAAATTATCGCGCACCATACGAGTGGAAATGCTGGTTCCACCAGGAAGAGGCACAGCCTTGATGCCTGGATACCGTGGAGGCATGTTGTGTGACGAGGTGAAGTTTTGTGTCCCAAAATTCAGTTCCCAAAGTTCAATTGGATCTTAGGTGATAACAGGTAGAATTTATTTAAGATATGATATTTAGAGATATGGCATTTAAAGAAAGAGTCATAGGATGTCTATTTATTATGCAAGTATTTTTTGAAATTTATCTGTTTTGTTGTTACACGCTCATTGTCTCTTCCCCTCGTTCATTAAGATAAAGTTAGTTAACCTAAAGAGCCACAATGGTTAAATACCAAATATCAATAATCGCGAAAAAAATTGATATAATTCCTGAAATGCCATTAAAAGCAATCGGATTAACTACTGAAATCATTACTATAATTTTTCTTTCATATATCTTTATATAAAAATTTTCACTCAGTAGTTTCTGACTGATCATTTAAGTCGGTATTTTAAGTCGACATTTACCTCTGATTTTACCCTGATGGCTTTAGCTATCGTATAAAATTATAAAATCTACAATGACCGTATAAAACCATTGACAAAAATCAGAACTCCTCAAAAAAACAAACCCAAATCTAACACAAATTACCCCAAATTCTATCTCCTATTAAGCTTTCCATGCCATGTGGTCCTCCGATTGGGAAAATTATCGTCCATGAAATCACAAAAAGTAGTATGCGGCTGCACTAATCGTAAAATTTTTTTTTGATCAACCGACTGATTGAGCAAATTTCTCTTCTTTCTTTCCAGAGAATTCATCATGAATGTTGAAGTTCGTTCTAATTCCAGTAGAAGCAGCCTGGAAAACCAGAAGCATCAGCTGATCACACAGGAACCCAGTTCTTTGAGGTCTCACGGTACTTTTGATGGAGATCTAGCCAACACCCTCAGTAATAACTCACAAGATGGAGAAGACGAAGAATCTCTGACAGAAGGAAAGAAACTACGACCGTTCAGTTTTATGCTAACGAAACATTTCTGGATCATTTTTGTTCATGGACAAATTCTGTCTTTTGCTATAGTTGCAACTAACACTTTCTCCACCTTGTTGGCCGAGGGAGGAAATTCCATGCCTGCATTTCAATCTTTATTCAATTACTGTATTTTGGCGGCTATTTTCACCCCATACACAATTTATCGAAAGGGTTTTAAGGGCTACTTGAGGATGTTGCTGCATGACGGTTGGAAATACTTTGCGTTCGCTTTTGCCGACGTCGAAGGCAACTACTTTGTGGTCAAAGCTTATAATTATACCAATATTCTTTCTGCTGCATTGCTTGATAATTTTGCTATTGTGGTGGTAGTAATTTTGTCATTCTGCTTCTTCAAAGTCAGATATCACTGGACCAAAATCCTCGGTATAGTCCTGTGCATTGGAGGAATGACCCTATTGGTCGTTTCTGACTATCTTACCGATAAGGATTATCCAGCTACTGATATGGTCAAAGGCGATCTTTTTGTATTGCTTGGTGCTGCATGTTACGGTGTGTCAAATACTTTGGAAGAAGTGTTTGTTTCCAGACGACCTCTCTATGAAGTCGTTGGTCAGCTCGGATTCTGGGGAATGTTTATAAACGGTGTGCAAGCTGCTATCTTCGACAGAACATCTATCGCAGATGCTAACTGGAGTGGAAAAGTCGTCGGTTACTTCGTCGGCTACACTCTGGCCATGCTGCTACTGTACATGACTGCACCCATTCTGTTCCGTATGTCGTCTGCAGCATTCTACAACCTGTCTTTACTTACCAGTGATTTCTGGTCTCTGCTTATTGGTATCCGTGTATTTGGATACTATGTATTCTGGCTTTACCCCGTTGGCTTTGTATTCACAGTCCTGGGAATGATCATATACTACTCAATGACCTCTTCATTTGGAGAAGCCTTCAAACCATGGCTTGGTGCTCATCAGGAACTTGGTGTTGTTGGTGTAGGTACAGCTAAAAGACACGATAACCCAGAAGAAGGAGAGGTGGAGGTGACTGATGCATAAACGAGGGAACGGAAAACATTATGAATAAAAAACTAGTAGTATGATTAATGTCAATTTATATACGAAGCCAGCCGGCTTTACTATGCTAATCCTGCGCCAATTCCACCACCTGGTCCACCCCAGAGTAATCAGGTACTTCAAATCCGTACTTTTCTGCAAACTTCTTGCTAACAAACCTTCCACCGATGAAATGACGTCCTTTAAAGAATTTCGAAGCAGGTTTTGGTGCTGTAAGGCTCACCAAGGCTGTCGGCATAAAAGTATCACCATCAACAGGCCCCTTATCGACATTCCAGCCCGACGGGATATCGACACTGGTGATAGGTACCGACGATTCTTTCATGAGCTTAACAGCTAGAGGAAAAGGCTCACGAATTGGAGGCTTGAAAGAAAACCCAAACAGTGCGTCGATTATATGATCGGCCTCACCGTACGCAACTTCGACATTTTCCACAAACGGGATATCGAGATTGTTTAATTGAGTGATGAGCCCATCGAACAACGGGCCCTTTGATCGTTTAGGATAGTATATTTTAGGAGAATAGCCCAACAATGATAAATGCCTTGCAGCTACAAGGCCGTCACCGCCATTATTTCCAGGTCCTGTCAATACCAGAATTTTGTTTTTTGATGCTGTTGGAGGTTGTTGCTTATAAACAGCCTGTGCTACACTGAGCCCAGCTAATTCCATCTACCGTTAGATCTGTGAGAAGCAAACTACCAAAATATTACTCACCAGCTGATCAATACTGAAACCTCCACTACTCATCAGTTCCTTATCTACAGCAGCAGCAGCTTCTGCACTGATAACTTTAAGACCCATTTTTGCTATAAAGTTCATGGACAAATTGTTATCGTTGGCACCGTCGGGTGATATTGAGGCATACGGCTGATCAACAAGGAAAGAACAAGGCGGATGAAAAGGGGAAAATTCGTTCGAAATCGCGGGAAAGAAATATAGGAAAAACTGTACAGATGTAAAATAGGAGAATTATATGGTTTTGAGAAAGTCTTGAAAAGTGCCGGTGTAATGGCTGAATTGTTCAGTTTTCAGTAAGAGACTATCTTCTAAATTTCATTCTATATCTCAAAATTAATATAATTTAAAATTCTATTTCTAGTTGATAATTATGCGTTAAAATCAGATCGTGTGATACCTCCATGGCCACACATACTGTGGAATATGCTACCTTCATCCAAGAACAAGTTCAATGGAGTGTCGAATTCCTGCAATTGTCCCTTATCCAACACCAACACCTTATCGTAGTTGATAATAGTATTGAGACGATGAGCGATGCAAAGAATTGTACAATCACTGAACTCCGTTGCAATGGTATGTTGGACTCTCTGGTCAGTCTCAAAATCAACCGTCGCAGTAGCCTCATCCAGCACGAGAATCTTCGATCTTCTAACGAGTGCTCGTGCCAATGTCAGCAATTGACGTTCTCCAAGACTATAGTTCGTGCCCTCATCATTCGTCTTCTGAGCCAAGGCAAACTTGTGCTTAGTCAAGTCTCCTGTCTTTAGCTCTTCAGCCTGGACCAGACCGGATCTTCGAAGAGCATCCCAAAGTTCTTCATCTGTTCTTTCATCAAATGGATCCAAGTTGCTTCTAATAGTACCTTCAAATAATACAGGTTCTTGAGGAATGATCGAAAGCTTAGATCTCAAGGAACGAAGACCCATCTCCTTGATGTCAAGTCCGTCAATGATGATGCTACCACCAGAGAGCTCAGTAATTCTAAATAAAGCACCAAGAATAGTACTTTTACCTGCTCCCGTACGACCACAGATGCCAATTTTCTCACCAGGTGCGGCTTCAAATGTGAGATTTTTGAGAACCTCAGGCATGCGAGGCTGATAACGCAGGCTGGCATTTTTGAATTCTATTTTGCCAGATTCCGGCCAGGACACAGGAGGCTGCTTTTCTGTTATAATAGAAGGTGCTTCCTGGGGGATTTTCACTCCGTACTCCCACAATCGCTCCACAGAGTTCAGCTCATTTTCCAAATCTGCCAGGAAAGGAATTACAAAAGACAGAGACTGAGTGATTCCTGGCATAACACTGACTAGAACACCGACAGAAGAAGATGAGAGGTTGAACACTCCAAAAGAGCACAAAATGGTGACAAGGAATGTTATAGTGATCGAGGCGACACTCAATCGCAGAGTTAACCAACACTGGTTGATGATGGTTAAAAAGTATGCACCATACATGCTGTCAATCTTAGCACCAAGGACGTTTTTGTATGTCTGCTGTTGCTTATAGGCAATAATAGTCTGCAAACCATTGTAAGTCTCGGTAGTATGACTGACCATGGCCGAGCGGAATAATGCATCAAATCTCTTAATTTCGCGACCTGATGCTCGATAGTATCCAAAACATACAACAGAAAGTGCCACAACTGGTAAAACAAGTGCTAGAGTGTAAGGAACGTAAACAAACGTGGTCACAAGAGTCACCAGCAAGTTACCTAAGTTCTCTGTCACATTCAACAATATCATGTAAGTGTTTGTATCCATATTATTCACATCTTCAGTGAATCTTGTGATGATACGACCAAGAGGGGTGCTGTCAAAAAATGACATTGGCGCATGGAAAACGCGCTTACAGCCTCTATTATGCAACAAACTGCTTGACTCAAAACAGAAGATTGCCATTAAGACTTGTGAAAATAAGCGAATAACCGTACTGAGCGCCACAAGCAAGAGAAAAATTCCAAGGTAACCACCCATGCTAAGCGAGAATCGACTCGCAGTCATGAAAGATAGCCAAATGCTGGAAAATACTTGACAAAAAGACGAGCAAATGAAGGTGAAAAAGACAAGCAGCGGAAAAAATAGCTTTAATGATCCAGAGCCAGCCAAAATATAATCCTTCAAAACAGTGAGGCTGATACGGCCATCAGTCTTGGTCTCCTCGTCCATTAATTCCCGCTTCTCTTTGGACGCCTCCTCCTCATTGTCTGTTTTATTTACGCCAGTATCGGTCGCCTCCTTCTTCTTAGAGGAGTCACTATCCTGACTACCGAAATTAGAGAGCAGAGAGTCAAGCTCAGGGTGGTCACTCTTCAATTTGTCGATGGTATCAAGGAAAGCATTGCCTCTGCCATCAAGATATATCACACGATCAGCGTGCTGAATAACGTGTAGATGATGCGTAGCCAGCAATCTAGTTTTTCCAGCGAGTCTACCAAGAAGACACTGAGTGAGGATATATTGACCGACTTTAGCATCGACAGCACTGAGGACATCGTCAAGAAGCAGAATGTCACCACCGTAATAAACACACCGAGCCAGCGAAAGTCTTGCTTTTTGACCGCCACTGAGTGTAACACCTCTCTCACCAACCTGAGTATTATCACCATGTTGGAGTGCGTCAAAGTCGTCCAGGAGCGAGCATTCTCTCACGACTTCATCATATTTCTTCTGATCAAACTGACTTCCGAAAATAATATTCTCACGCAAAGTATTGTTTGTCGCCCAATTGTCGAGACAACAACTAATTTCACCGTCAACCTCAACAGAACCGCTGTCCTTCGTAAGGGTACCGGCAATGGCATTTAGTAAAGTTGACTTTCCCGATCCAATGCCACCAACGACAACGATAAATTCACCCTTTTTGATTTCGAGATTGAGATCCTTGAGTCCAGGGAATGCTACTGCACCTGCTCGTACTTGTGGCTCTTCTTCAAGAGCATCTACAGCTTCGAATTGATCATGCATGGCAGCATTTATCGAGGCAACGTCGTCAGCAATCTCCTCTGCCACCATAGGATCTTTACCTCTGAGAGTAGTGTCGAGCAAAGCAGATTTTCTCAAATCTTCTTCCTTGGTGATCTTTGATTTTCGTTTCCATTTGAGACGATCCAATTTTGACTTGCGAGCTTCCGGGGATTCGTCCTTCTTGCTCTCCTTCTTCTTCCCCTTTCCCTTATCGTCAGCCTCGTCCTCATCACTTTCTTTGCTGTGCCATGAGAAACTACCATCAGTTATCCTCACAGATACGCCGTCCATTTCATGCTTTTCCAAGTAATACTTATCCTCTTCTGCAGCGAAATAGTCGTCTAGACGTTTCAAGGACTTGTATCCATCAGCACCATAACTAAGTCCCATAACCATAAAAGCTGTTATAGGGATAAATGTGTTGAATAAACTGATGGAGGGGAAAACCAAAGCAGGTGTGAGAGTGTTGTGCAAGGCAGCTCTAACACCGAGAGCCAGAACAGAGGCAAACTGAGGAATAGATATGACAACGGCTTCACCCACACCTTTTAAGTAAGACATGGTTTTCAAGAAGCCTTTCTCGCTTGTTCTTGCATCAAAAATAAGCTTGAGAAAAGGCTCTTCCCAGCCATAGTATTTGACAATACGCATGTTCTGAATTGTTTCCCTGATAAGACCGATTCGTTTATCTTGGAAAGGAATACTCTTGCCTCTATAAGCGGAAATCTTACTCACGACGAAGAAAGAAAGAGCAAAGAATGCTATTATCAGAGCGACACCGGACAAGACCTCTACACCCAGATTCCATATGAGAACGCCGATAGCAACGCCTATCATCATAGGAAAGAGCAATACAAAGGGCGCGAAGCGGAATGACATCATGAGACGAGTCAAGTCGGAGTTCGAAAAAGAGGTGATTTTTGAAATTGTGTAGATCTGGCGACTTTCAGGCGAAAGTACCAGCGACTTCTCGTATACAGCAGAAAGAAGCACACAACGGATGTTTTCAGCCACCATCTTGGAATGATAGTCATACCAGATGAAGAAGTACGGAAAGACAAACGTTAGGAGCGAAGTTCCTATGGCGAGACCCACACCGCGGCCGTGATTCACGGGAAATCCACTATAGAGCTCCTGAACGTATTCCAGGAAATATCGGCTGATAATTGGAGTCGTCAATTCTGCAGCAGCTACGCAAAATGCAAACACCATTTGGTACGATATCTCATATCTCAAAGTATACAGCAAAGCTCTGAACTCGCGATATTTCGATCGTTTGCCCGAAGCCTTGTCCCGATCCTCGATCTTGGCCATATATTTCTTGTACTCAGCAGTTCTTTTCTCATTGGAAAACTTCTTAGGAACCAACCAAATATCAGATTCCACGAGGATTCGCAGATATCCCGTCTGAAGTTAGAAACGCACTTTTAGATCAGTAGCATATGCTTACCCTCAGCAACGGAGTGATCCACAGAAACAACATCTTGCTTATGATATTGGCACTATCCTGAGGATTCGGCTCTCTAACAGGAGGAACCTCAGGAACTCTTGATCCAACGATAAAGCGAAGCCATTTTCGACCCTGACGAACCTGTGGTACAGGCTCCAGATCAACAGCAGTAGACTCGTATTGCTTCTCGTCGTCCACTGACACAGGCTGAGCCTCTATAGATTCGGATGTAGCCATTTTGCCTTATCATGCAAAACCAGCGGGGTGGCGGATATTTATACAGGTCGATGACTCGGGATGAGTTATCGTCGGCGATTTTTCTTTTTCTCTGCTAAGATTGTAACATTCGGAGTTATTACGCCTCGAACATGCCGTACGACAACGAGATTATCAACAAGCGCAAAGTCCGTGCCGCATTGGGAGTTGTTTGCTTGTTCCTTGGGAGATAACGTTGGGTGTTTAATGTTCCAATTTCCAGTTTAATTCTTCAGCTTGTTCTCATTGTTGGATCATTGGGCATGCCAACCCTTGTGGCGAACTGTTATCTCCTCGTTACATTTCGCCACCAGGCTATTGGCTGGAACTTAGAGTCCGATGGTGTGGTATGGGAAAGGATGATGTTGAGATATGAGCAGTTTTAAGATTATTACACGGGTTTTTTACTTAATTCAACTATTAGAATCGTGTTATCTATCAAGTAGCTGAACTGATGTCAATTTTCGATAAGTTGTTGATTTCTTTTTTAGGCTGAGGTTGCGGCTCAAATACGCGAAATCTTAAAGGCCGTCTTGCATTGATACAAAACGATAGTGCAAACATATGCACTGCCCAGGGCGCTATGTAGACGCATATAAGATATTTCACATGATTTTTATTTGTAAGGGGGCAAATTTATGTTTGTTATTTGTATTTTCTCCCCCAGTTGAAGTCTTGCTGATAGGCTTGATGACAGAGCTGATGACCAGTTGCTATTAGCGAGCTCCTATTGGTCATACACCATAACAAAATAAAACTACATTAAAACGTAAATTTTGAATTATGAAATCATTTTATATATTAAATTTAATATTTAATTGACATTTTACAGAAAATTCAATTATTGCCATGTTGCCGCTAAAGCTTAATCTCGTGCTAGTGACTCACGAATACTCACTACAACTCTATGAAAAATGAAACAACAGCACTGCAAAAATTCGTATAAATTCGTCTAAAATTATTCTATAAATTTCCCATAAATTCCGTAAATCATTCTATCTAACCTGAAAAATCAGATCGATTAATTCCACTGTGTTCGCACATACTGTGGAAGATGCTGCTTTCATCCAGGAACAAGTTCAAAGGAGTGTCGAACTCCTGCAATTGTCCCTTATCCAGCACCAAAACCTTGTCGTAATTGATAATAGTATTAAGGCGATGCGCTATGCAAAGAATAGTTGAATCACTGAACTCCGTTGCAATCGTCTGCTGTACTCTTTGATCAGTTTCAAAATCAACCGTGGCCGTTGCCTCATCCAACACAAGAATCTTCGACTGTCGAACCAATGCTCGTGCCAACGTCAACAACTGGCGTTCTCCAAGACTGTAATTTGCACCTTCATCGTTGGTTTTCTGACTTAGATTGAACTTATGATTGGCTAGTTTCGGCGAAGCTAATTCTTCAGCTTCTATCAAACCAGACCTTCTAAGCGCGTCCCATAGCTCTTTATCCGTTCTTTCATCAAATGGATCTAAATTGCTTCTGATAGTACCTTCGAACAAAACAGGCTCTTGAGGTATGATAGACAGTTTAGACCTCAATGACCGAAGACCCATTTCCTTGATATCCAGGCCATCAATAACAATACTGCCACCAGAAAGCTCAGTAATTCTAAAAAGAGCGCCAAGAATAGTACTCTTACCTGCTCCTGTACGACCGCAAATACCGATTTTTTCACCTGGTGCTGCATCAAACGTGAGATTTCTCAGAACATCGGGCATGTGCGGTTGATAGCGCAAGCTTGCATTTCTGAATTCTATCTTACCATTCTGTGGCCAAGAGGAAGGAGGTTCTTTCTCTGTAATAACAGAAGGAGCTTCTTGCGGAATGTTCACACCATATTCCCACAAACGTTCGACTGAATTCAGCTCATTCTCCATATCAGCCAAAAACGGTATAACAAAAGTCATTGACTGAGTGATAGTCGGCAAAATGCTCACTAAAACACCTACTGAAGACGGCGAAATTTTGAATACCTCAAAAGCACACAGCATCGTCACAAGAAAAGACACAGATGTAGAAACCAAGCTGAGTCGCAGAGTAAGCCAAGCTTGGTTGACGATAGTCAAGAAAAATGCTCCATACATACTGTCTATCTTGCCGTTAAGATTAGTTTTGTATGCCAGCTGCTGCTTGAAAGCGATAATTGTTTGAAGACCATTATAAGTCTCAGTAGCGTAAGATATCATTGTAGATCTGAAAAGAGCTTCGTATCTTTTGACCTCTCGAGCTGAAGCTCGGTAAAAACTGAAACTAATGATCGTGATACCAACAAGTGGCACCAGCATTGCAATACTGTATGGCACATAGACAAACGTTGTGATCAGACTAACAACGATATTTCCGAATGATGCCAGGAGATTTAGAAGAATCATGAGAGTGCTCGTGTCTATGTTATTGACGTCTTCAGTAAACCGAGTAATGATTCGACCAAGAGGCGTGCTATCGAAAAATGACATCGGCGCATGGAAAACATGCGAGCAGCCTCTGTTATGAAGCGTGGTACTTGACTCAAAACAAAATACCGCAATCATAGCCTGTGCCACTAGTCTGAAAATAGACGAGAGGGCTACAACCAAGAGGAATATTCCTAGATATCCTCCAATACTGAGCTTGAACTTCTCCTCTGTAAAGAAAGAAAGCCATACACTGGCGAAGGTTTGTGCAACGTTCGAACAGGCATAAATGAATGTGGCAATGAGAGGAAAAATATACTTGAGTCTTCCAGAGCCTGCCAAAAGATAGTCCTTCAGAACCCTACCGCTGATTTGACCATCTCTTTTGGTCTCTGCGTCCATCAAGTCCCGGGTTTTTGTTGAAATATTTTCCTCTTCGACGCCGGCTTTCGTTGAATCTCCTTTACCAGAATTTTCTCCGTGACTACCTTCTTTATCTTGACTACCAAAATTAGAAAGCAGAGTATCAAGCTCAGGATGATCACTCTTCAATTTGTCGATCGTGTCCAAGAAAGCATTACCTCTACCATCAAGATATATCACACGATCAGCATGCTGAATAACCTGCAAATGATGAGTAGCCAAAATTCTAGTCTTTCCAGCTAGTGTACCAAGAAGACACTGATTGAGAATATACTGGCCTACTTTAGCATCGACAGCACTGAGGACGTCGTCAAGAAGCAGGATGTCACCACCGTAATAAACACACCGAGCCAACGAAAGTCTTGCTTTTTGGCCACCACTTAACGTGACTCCTCTTTCTCCAACCTGAGTCTTATCGCCGTCGGAGAAATTTTTGAAATCATCCAAGAGTGAACACTGGCGAACAGTGTCATAGTATTTTGCTTCATCAAACTCTTGTCCAAAAGTCACGTTTCCTCTCAGAGTACCGTTCATAGCCCAGTTATCCAGACAGACGCTTATTTTACCATCAACTTCGACAGAGCCAGCATCTTTAGTCATTGCACCGGCTATAGCTGACAGGAGGGTAGTTTTGCCGGAGCCGATTCCACCGATAACAACTATAAATTCACCCTTCTGAATTTCGACATTGATATTCCTCAACCCGGGGAAAGCCACTGCTCCAGCTCGTACATCAAGCTCTGCTTCCATCAAATCAACAGCTTCAAAGTAATCACGCCTCAACGAATCCATTGAAATCACATCTCGAACAACCTCTCCCTCAGCCATAGAACCCTTTGTTGGGATAGCAGTTTCAATCATGTAATTCCTTCTCTCCTCGTCTTCTTTGACTCTTTTAGCTTTTAGTTTTGATTTCAAACGTTCAAGTCTTGACTTTCTGGTTCCTTTCGTGACAATTGCTTTACCAACCTCCATGCCATCCTTTCCATCATTCTCATCAAAACCAGCCTTCGTATGCCATGAAAAATAACCGTTAGTGATTTTGACTGCCGCAGTATCCATACGATTATATTCCAAGTATTGTGCACCCTCCTCGGCAGCGAAAAAATCGTCTAGACGTTTCACGGATTTATACCCGTCAGCAGCATAACTAAGTCCCATTATCATCAGAGATGTCATCGGAATAAAAGTATTGAATAAGCCCATGGATGGAAAAACCAAAGCAGGTGAAAAGCCATGGTGAAGACCTGCTCTGGCAGCGAGGGCAATGACTGCACCAAACTGAGGAATAGATACAATGATTGCATCGGCCGAGCACTTAAAAAAGGACATGATTTTTAGATATCCTTTTTCCTTATTTCTTGCGTCAAAAATAAGCTTCAAGAAAGGCTCTTCCCACCCATAGTATTTGATAATGCGCATGTTCTGGATGGTTTCTCTAACGAGGCCAATTCGCTTATCTTGAAAAGGAATGCTCTTTCCTCGATATGAAGAAATTCGATCCATGACCACAAAAGCAAGCAGAAAGCACACGAAAATGAGTGCTACGCCAGACAATACTTCAACACCCAAATTCCAGATTAGAATGCCCATAGCAGCTCCTACCGTGACAGGATAGAGTACTACAAAAGGTGCAAATCGGCAAGAGGCCATGACACGGGTTATATCAGAATTTGAGAGCGAGGTGATTTTCGAAACCGTATACTCCTGCCGACTTTCAGGTGAAAGAGCCAATGATTTCTCATAAGCAACAGTGACAAGTATACAACGGATGCTTTCAGCAAGCACTTTCGAATGATAATCAAACCATGTAAACAAGTATGCAAAGGCAAATGACATGATGGAATTACCTATTGCTAGACCAACACCTCGCCCATGGTTGACATGAAAACCGTCATATAAATCTTGGACGTAATCCAAGAAATATCGAGAAATAACTGCAGAACTCAAATCAAATGCACACACCAGAAGTGCAGATAGAAACTGCAGGAGTATATCCCATCTAAGGGCATATACCAGGGCCCTGAATTCTCGGTACTCCGCTCGTTCACCGGAAACGGCCTCTTGCTCTTTGAGTTTCGCCAAATAAAAGTTATACTCTTGTGTTCGAAATTCATTTGATCGTTTAGAAGGAACGCGCCAAATGTCATTTTCTACAAGATAGCGAAGGTATCCAGTCTGATACGATTGTTAGAAAGGCTTACAGAAGAAACCTTTTGTTAGTCACTTACCCTCAATAAAGGCGTTATCCAGGAAAAAAATGATTTGCTCAAAAAATTAGCCTTTTCAGAAGGATTCGGTGCCTGCTCCGAGGGAACTTCTGGCATCTTTCTTCCGACTAGGAATCGTAGCCATTTTCTGCCTTCACGGGGCTTGGATGCTTGGTTTATTCCAGTTTGAATAACACGATCTTGACTCTCGATCTCAGAGTCTGACCGGTCAATCCGAGTCTGCTCGGTATCGGGGTTTTTGCTCGACATCTAATTGTTGCAAAAAACTCGCCTGGCCATTGTTGTGTATATATCATCGCTGAACTTGCTTTTTGCATCGATGTTCGGCATCATCTCAATTGGAGCGAAAAAAATGCCAATTGGAATTAAAGCCAGCCGGAGAAGAACTAAAAAAAAATGTAGAAAAATTCCATTGAATTGAAAATTTAGTAAAACGTTTCAGTATCATACTCCGAACCAATCTAAAATCCATATAAAATCATATAAAATCGGCCCTGCGTCATCTCAGCCAATTTTGGCGGCCACCAAACAATAGCCAAGTCTTAGTGGCTACGCGGCGCCCTGAACGCCACTCACTACACTAGCAATTTTCTGTGGCAAAAACACGCTATTCCGGTCTGTGGCGAAATGTATGATATTCAGCCTTGTGCCAAATGTATGATATTCCGATCTTTTAGCTGATTTGTCCCAAGGCATCAAGAAACGAGATGACCCTTGCCCATGTGGTTAGATACGGGACGGCTGAGTGCTTATCTTGGTTGGTTGTGATAAAAAAATACGAGTATTAAAAAATAGGGAGAATGCGTGCTTCTAGTTGGTAATGGTGTGTATTTGTCTATTTAATGTGCTGTGTTTTAAAAAAAAATTTTCCGGTACCACTAGGTATGTCTGCCCTGATGTGACCTTAAATCTGCGCATTCCACCAAATTCCAATGCATTCTCCATCTGATCGACATGATTATCTGTTTTTTCAGGTTATCTTAGTGCCGTTCAGTATACTTATGCAGAATATCGCCACTCCGATCTACTTTTTTCGAGAAAATTCCAACATTCCGCTTGCCTTAGATACTGATAAGATGAGATGATGTTAAGACGATTTCAAGTCATCTACGAATGACTACAGAAATACGACTATGAAAATTCACCAATAATTAGTAGAAACTATTGTTTTAATTTATTTTCAAAATTCCCTAAAACCTATCTCCATTCTCCAATCTATTATTTATCCCCGCTACAACTCCGCAATCAAGTCCTGGACGTACATGTTTCCAGAAATTTCCTCCTTGAAAGCATTGCCGTAAGCAGTAGATTGCAACTTTTGGATCATCGCCTCAGAATCGTCTGCAGAGGTGTCGACACTCTTTGCCCACGCCTGGAGAACACGCCTGAGCAATGCATTGCCTGCGTGGATGTCATCATTGGTGAATTTCTTATGAACTTGTTTTGACACCAGATCCTCATTTTCGCCCTCAAAGTCCTCCAGCTCAGCTGCTTTTCTCTTAGCCATATTCAGAACCTTTGCAGGAAAATTCACCATCTTGGCCACATGGATACCAAATGACTGATCAGACACTCCGGGCTCAATTTTATATTGTAATACAACCTCCTGGTCATCCGTTTGATCCCGATCATCTGCTCCAGATACATGTGCAAGGACATGAAGATTGCAAACACTGGCATGATTTTCCGCCAATGACGTCAATTCATGGAAATGCGTAGCAAACATAGCCATGCAGCCTATTTTGCTTACAATATGCTCGCTGATTGCCCATGCTAGCCCGAACCCGTCATAAGTACTTGTACCTCGTCCCAGTTCATCAATAACTATCAAACTCCTGGAGGTCGCCGAACGAAGAATTGCAGCTGTTTCTAGCATTTCAGCCATAAAAGTAGACACTCCTTTCAGCTGAGAGTCTCCTGCACCAACTCTGGCAAGAATGCTATCGTAAATAGACAATTCCGCTTCACGGCAAGGAACAAATGAACCGACCTGAGCCATGAGTGCAATGACACCGATTTGCCTAATATATGTCGATTTGCCTCCCATATTGGGGCCAGTGATAATTAGAAACTCGCTTTCTCCTCGAACCATGTTCACATCATTGGGGATGAATTCAATTCCCTCCTGCACTTCCATGCATGGATGTCTTGCCTCCTTTAGAACAGTGTTCCCCGTGCCTGTAGGGTGCATTTTCGGTCGAACATACTGAGACAAGGAGTAAGATGCGACGTGTGCAAAACTGACAATGACGTCTAGATGAGAAAGAATGTGCGCCAAAGTGACCAAAACTTCGTCATATGTAGCTGCGGTGCTGATAATATTCTTGGACAGCTGACTTTGAAGTCTATTATGCTTTTCTTCATGCTTTCGATATTCTGCGTCATATCGAGCAACATCTCTAGTTCGGAAGAATTGTCCAGCTTTTGACATGCCTCCATTTGCGCACAAAATATACTGTGATTTGCCTTTCAGAATCCCCGCATTAGTTCGCGTCAGTCGGAAACACCATCCATAAACGTGATGTCGCTCCAACTTCAGCTTATCAGCTTCCAGGCCTAAATCCATGTTGGCAGCATCGTATGACTCTTGAATCATGTCCTGCAGCTTATCCATTTCATCCCTGATCTTCTTGAGATCTGAATCAAAATTAGCTTTGATTCGGAATTCGTGTCTTTCCAAAGCTGACAGATCAATTGTCTCTTCTACGAGCGCCTGCAAGTTCCCCAGGAGACCATAGCACTCACTAATGCCACTAGTGTAAGTGTCCGTGATCAGTTGGTTAACATCAGTTAATGTGGCTATCAAAGAAGGCAATTCAAGTACCAGCTGGTATATTCTGATGAGATGTTCAAGCGCGTCTCGGCCATTTTTTTGGAGCTTGCGTTGCAATTTGTTCAAATCAGGCACAACACGGAGATGCTTGTCTTGTAGAGCCAGTCGAAGGAGATTGTCATTCACAAATATCTCCACTAAATCCTGTCGTGCTTCAATTTGATCCAAACTGATCAGAGGTTGTCGGAGCCATCGTGCTAACATTCGCGAGCCACCAGCAGTTTTGCAGTGATTCAAGATGCCATAGATACTCATGGATTTGGACCCGTCGCGAGGACCAGGCATGAGGTTCAAGGCACGAAGAGCAGAGGCATCCAGTCGCATGTACTCGTCCAAATGGACCTCAGTGAGCCTGAACTTGTTGAACAAGTCTGGCTTGGTTAGAAACCCAAGGTACTTTATCAGGGCAGAAGCTGCACCCATTGCCCTCTTGAGCTCGAACTGCGGCAATGCTCTCACGGAAACCTCACTTTCCTTGAGGAGTTTAGTTAAATCGTCCTCTATTGAAGAGTCATTGAAATCACTTGGCGATACTTGAGTCACTAGAACCCCTAGGTTATCGTCATCCTTGATCATGATAGACTCTATTCTGTCCAACTCGGGGTTTTTCTTCTCGGCTTCACCGATAACAGGAATCAGGATCTCCGCAGCTCCCGTCTGAATAGTAATAGCTCTTAAATTCGTGTAAAACTCGTCGTCACCAAACTCGCTCACGCCGATCTCCATGGTCTCATAGTTGATGAAGCAAACACCAACTGTTCGCTCGTTGTTCTTGACGGAAACCTTCAGCGCCATGGAAACCTGGTCCTTAGGCGAAGACACGGCCGTGATATCGTCAATTGCTTCTCTGTTGCCTGGCGACGAGGTTCTGGCCACTTTCCAGTCGCCAGAGTTGGAGGGCCGTGCCCAGATTTCGAGCTTCTTGACCTCTGACGCCTCGCGAATGGACGCTGGAAGAACTTTGCAGTAGGAGATCTTCTGTGAGGATACTTCAGTGCTTTTCAGCGACGTATTGCCGGCCATGGTACGTGTAGCAATCCACTCGGCATCGGCTCCATAGGCATAGTACTCGTACTTCTGCTCACCGGACTCAGAGTCGCGTTTATTTCGATCGACTCGCTCAAATAGGCGAATAGTAGTATCATCGGCGGGTTTCAGCTGCTTCCACCATCGTAGAAATCGATACCATTCGTCGCGGCTTTCGCTCATGGTGGTGGTAAGTGGTGAAGATTAAGGTTGGACGCGTAGGGATATAGTGGGAGGTTGCCATGGGAACGGTGGAGAAGGATGCAAGAGGAAGAAGAAAGAGGAATTACTCTTCCGGAAGAACATAAATATATTTAATGTAAATTAACTGATAATTGGGATTTATAGCTCTTCTAACTCTAATTACCTTACATCCCTTCACTCCATTGTCCGTTACTCTAGTATTCTTTCTACCCTCCTCTCCATCTTTCCCACCTCCCCATACCATGGACGGAGAAACACTGGTTCATCTTATCGACAAGCTCTCCTTCAAAGATGCCTCGCCGTCTACCGATATAGATCAGTATCTCGATACAGGTGATCATTGGCAGGCGTTATTTAACGACAAGGAGCTGGATCATATGAAACGACTGCTCGATGAGCTAGTTCAAACCAACCTTGTAAGTCATGCACTCTACGCTACAACTAATTTAGCTAACCTTAGGATTCCACCATCTCAATGCTTCGAAGCTATCAATCCAGCATTACTGAGCTTGCACCCGGCAAGCAGGAGCTGGAACTTCATGATGAGTTGGCATCTACTGAGCAACTTCTCTATGTGGTCAATTCGCTATGGGTGATTCGCTCGGCTTTTGACGAAATAAAGGGCCTGGCGACTGTGGGCGAGCTGTCCTCGGCCATGGCGTCCATTGAGGGCGTTACACGGAAAGTCGAGGCCTTCTGTTCGGATCATCCAGGCACTTCGTTGGCCGTGAGTCTGCAACAGGAGCTCGATAATCACTCGGACGAGCTGAATAACAAGCTGAATCGTGCCTGGGATGATGCTATTGTGTTTTCTGATGCCAAAGATGCCATTACGATGTCTGTGACTCCTCTCGTTGAGGGAATACCGCTGGCCAATATTTATGAAACTGTACAATTTGTCGATGCAGACAAGTTCTACAAGAAAACAAGACTCGACAAGCTGCTGAATTCGCTTGATCGACTAATAATAAGCCCTGCTTTGGCAAAGAGGCTGTCGAAGGCTACCGTCGTGGAAAATGAGCTGAAGTTGACGAAACGTGCCTCCAGTGATCCAATAGGTGTCAAAGACATAATATCTATTCTCATGACTATTGTGGGATTTCTGGATACGCAATTCCGTGACTCGTTATTATGTGATCCAATTGCAAAAAGGTTCTCGCATCAGATGCTCACGGCTGTTGTTAGGTCGATATTACCGTCCTATTTTCCTGATGATGCTGCTGAGCTTGAGACCTACAAGAAGGAAATTGCATGTGCCATTGAGTTTGAGTCTCAGTTGAATGATATTCATTTCACAAGAACGTCTGAAGTCAGGCAATGGGTTGATAATGTCAATGCAGAGTGGATTTTTTACCGAAAGGGTCTGAACCTCGACCGAATACGGCATGCTTTGGATGGTGAATTGCGCTTAGTACGGATAGAAACTGAGGCAGGGCCTTTCACGCTACCAGAAAAAGCAGAAGAGCCAGAGCCAGAGCCAGAACCGGCTGGTGATCAGTGGGACTGGAATGACGAAGAGGAAGACGGTAGTAAGGAAACTGAAACTACCTCTGATGGCTGGGGGAATGATGAATGGGATTGGAATGACGAAGATAATAACGAGTCGGAGCAAAATAAGTCTCAAGGCAGGAAAAAGTCCGAAACCAGTGTACGTACGGCTAGAAAGCCAAGTCGGCCAGTTATTCAAGTTCCTACTAGCACCAATGGGTCAAGTCACAAGGAAGGCATGTCCACAACAACGACTGTTGATCTGCTTCTCGACTGCATATCTATATTTATCTTCGAAATAGAAGATCTCGGCGAGAAAGTAACTGCCCACCAATTGTCAGATCTAGTCACTCTGTATAGAGTTCTCAGCCCTGACTTGTACAGGAAGAGAGCACCATCACTGCTAATTCTGTACAATGATATGACGCAGTTACATCAACGAATCAAGGCTGGTATCATGGCAAGCATAATTCCTGATGAATTGGATATACTCAATAACCAAGCACATCATGTTCTGGGTGTTATTTCGCAGGAATCCAATCATCAGATAGCCAAATACCTGCAACTGACAAACGGATTCAGAGACTGTTCCGACCACGGGCATGGACCGAACTGCCGATCGGCCATTGAGCAGACAGTGCAGTTCATACTTGCTCGATATGACGAATGGAGTAAATACGCGACCTTGAGTCTGGCTAAGGACTTGGCAAGTAAAGCTATTGAGGCGACGATTGTCAGAGTGATGGACGACATTGAGCAATTGCACAGCATTGCCGAAGAGGAGTCGTTTGAAATATGCAAAATCCTGGAAAAGGTGTCAGATCTGGAGATGATATTCCCCAGCGATGATCCGGCCGTCAGCAGCAGTATTGCCATATATGTGCCGTCTTGGATCAAGTTCCAGTTCTTCATTGAGGTTCTGCAGAGCAACCTGGTCGACATTGAGTACTTTTTGAACGAGAATTCTCTGGTAGATTTCACTGGGTCAGAATTACAGAATTTGGTGTCTGCATTGTTTGCCCCGTCAGAGAAGCGAAGCAGCCTGATTCGCCAGATCAAGTCGAGCCTACGCGTGGAATGAAGTTGATTTAGTACATTGATATTAAATACAAGAGAAGAGCGCACATGGGCATCTTTCTAAATTATAAAAGGTTATTAGTAAAACAAAAAAGCGAAATAAGAATGTTACCATGCAATGATCAATGTTCAGAGGCTTAACAGGCGCCTAATTTCAACAAACTTTTGGCAGCTCCCATACTGCCGGGGGTATTTTTTACAGCCGATCCAAGCACGTCTTTGATTGGGCTCGACGAGAAGAGCGCATTGTCGTTGTTTTCGCGTTTGGACCTCTTGCTTGGAGTGATGAAGGGCTTGGTATCGTCGGGCTTTTCTTCGTCAGCCATTGAGAGGCCGGTTTTGGATTCCAAGAATGACTTGAATTGCTCGATGTCGCTAACGGACATTTTTGATAATGATACATGTTCCTGGTGAGTGGCTACTTTGTAGACGGCCAGCTGTAGCCGAGCCCTTAGACGGTCGGCGTGTTTTTTACAAGCATCTGCAGCAGGCTCTACGGCGCTGGCTGAGACGGCTCGAGGCAGCAGAGGAACGGGAGACGAAAGAAGAGCGTTTTTGTTGGAGATCTGGGGGTTAGTGGTGGTTGTTGATGGGGATCGGGAGGGATTAAGAGGGCAAGTATAGTGTAAAATAGACCGTAGGAGTAGCGCGAATAAAAGCTGGAAAACTCTGCTCTCTCGTTTATCTCCTCTCTCGTTTATCCCCCTCTCATAATATCTCCTTTATCTCTCTCTATTTTACTTACCTTCGGCGGACTGCTGGGGATCTCATTTATGCTCGCCCAGGGACGTGGCTCAGAAGCAGACTTTGAAGCAAACAAATGCTGGCCTACCACTAGTGGTTTCCTCACAAGACCCTTTTTCGACACTTTGGAACTGGTTGGAGTCTTCACTTGAACTCGTCGATTCGGGCTAAGTTCTCGAAAAGGAGCCCGAGCGTCGGAGGACATTAGGTAGTCTAAGTATTGCGTGTAAAATGAAGGGCTAGAAATCAAAAGGAGCGACTAGAGCGAAAGGCAAAGGAATGTTACACACGTCAAATATAGGCTACCGGGCGTTCCAACGGACACAGGATTCGAGACAATATGGTGAATTGGCAGTTGGAGAAGTGAATTGTGGCTGTTTAGAAAGCGTGTTGTCCACGCGACGACTAGTCTGTAAGGATCAACAAATAAACAAGCCACACGGGAGGGAAAATCTCGATTGATCAACAAGATGAAAAACACCACCCAAAACGGCCCCCAAGAATATACATTTAATAAACGTGCACAACTACTATGCACGGGGTAACTAAGGAAACAGCCGGCCTCTCCTCTATTATTTATATCAAAAGCGCCCAGGCTGTCGAATTGCGGCTGACTCCGCCAAAGTCAAATCTGTGCATAATTCGTCATGCATTCATTCCAGAGCCCGCTCAAAGAAGGTGGAATGAAACCAATATAATCAGCCGCGTACCTAAAAATAAACTCAGGGGGTAAACAGTTGACGAGAATAGCGGGCGAAGGAAACGGTGGAATGGAGGTGAGGGGAAATAAATGGATAGTCGGGAAATTCTGCGGACCATGGGCGAATTTACGCGATGGCGTTTTTAATTTAATTAATACTGGCTTATTATCGTTTTCTCTCTCGATATTTCATCGCTCCGCGTCCCTTGAGAATGATGTTACCTGACGCAAGGGAGCCACTCAGCCGTGCGCCTCGATCGGAATGATCTCCAACCCGGCCAGGCGGGGGTTTCTGGCGCCTATGTGGGTCCCGTCGCGTCATATTCTTATCAATTGATCCCCCAGACGCCGATAACACACTGTCCCTGATCTTTCCTCGCGGTTGTGGTTCGTGTTGTCGTTGCCCCTTCTCGTCGTGGCGTGTCTGAGTCGCATCCTCTCCATGGCCCCCTGGAGCACCAATCCCTGCATTCTTGGGCACCAGCCTTAATTCGCCGCACCTACGTATAACTACTTTATGTAGGGGTCTATCATTGTCATCCACAGGAATGTGTTTCAGGTCCCGTAGAAATTGCAGTCCCTGGATCAACCTACCGAACACTGAGGTTGATTTCGATAGCCATTGCGTGGGACAGAGCTAATCCTAGTTAGAACCATATCATTCCACCTTTTAACCTTATATGAAACATACCGTGATAAAAAATTGGCTCGTGTTAGAGTTTGTATCAACTCCTGCATTTGCCATACATAGCATTCCAGGCTCGCTCAGATCATTCCAGCCCAAGGCTTCATCTTCAAATGCGTGTGCATAGATGGACTGCCCACCTTCAAGGGTTAGAAAAAAGTTTCAGCCGATCAACCCTGTGTACTTACCCCTTCCATCGATATCCCCACCCTGTATTATAAACTCAGGGGCAACGATGCGGTGGATGTCTGTGCCCAGATAAGTCAATTTGGATTCCCCTGTGCAGAGTTGTCGAAAACTGGGGAGTTAGAGGGTCTGCTTCTAGATGTCTAATTTATGTACTTACTTTTCGGCACTTTTGGGGGTTTTTTCTTTAAATAGTTCAATGATGATTCTCCCAGTGGAATCACCGGTGTCTATATCAAGGAATACTCGAGGGTTGGTAGGCTGGTGGGGGGTAGTCATGGTGGGTCTCTGAAAGGTCTATAGGACTACAGTATTTATATAACAATCACCGTACTACTATCACAAAGTACTACTATTAGGCCACCAAATATTATTCTTCTTTTTCCTCTTCTCGTCTCTCCTTCTCACCGTCCTTGTTATCTCTCGCTGTTCCTTCTCCCGTATCGTAATATCCAACCTCCTACTTAACCGTACACTAAATATCACTTTATGTATCGTTTCTCAGATCATCCCAACCCTAACTTCAACTCAGTTCGCCCCTCACCAGCATCCCTCACTATTTATTTATTCCACAATGAGCATCTCAGAACAAGATTTGTCGAAATCTCCCGGAAGTACCTCTATGCAGGTTAGCGATAACTTCAAGCCCAAGACGCTGACCATGACCTTTGTCCTGCTGAAGGAAGCAGCTCTGGATTCCCCATCTTTCCGTGCCAGTGTCAACTATTATAACCGGCAATTCGAGGAATTGGAGTCCTGGATGGAGTCTGTAATTAAGGCCATGGACAGATGCAATCAGAATATGGCTGTGACTGAAGAGTGCACCAAGGCGGTTGTGTCCCTGTTCATGCCTGAGTTCTCAACCGGAGGCCTGATAGATCAAGATTATACTGCATTATCGATGCGCAGATTCGTCGAAGGCTTTAATCATGCGACTGCTGCTTTTAGCCGTAATGCTACGACTGTTACTGCCAAAGTGTCCAAATCTTTGACTGATTTCCTCGCTTCCGACATGGCCGCATATCAAGATGCCTGGAGAACTTTTACCACTGCACAGACCCGATATGACCAGCAGTTGCTCAAGTTCATGGCAATTTCCAAATCCAAGAAGCCGAGCACTATTAAGGAGGAAGCTTTCGATCTACATGAAGTAAGACGTGCATACATCAAAGCTTCTTTTGATCTCGGTTGCATAATATGCCAGCTGGAAAGCATTGCAAATTACCAAATCATTAACTGCTTATACGATCCTGTATTATTGCAGTCCGGTGCTGCCTTGGTTGATCCCGTGTCAAGATCAATTGCGCTGGATCGTTATCGTCTAAACTGTTTCTCCAACTTCACTCTCAAGAATTTGCATGTTTTGGAAGACGAAATGATCAATGTCCGCAAAGATTTGGAAGACCAAGCATTGAAAAAGATCGCTCCATCTTCAGACCTTTCCGACTATTCCAAGGAAAACTCCGTGCTCAGTCATTTTGCCAAGTCCAACGTCAACTCACCATTGCGTGAAAAGCATGGATGGCTACTTTTCAAAGTAAGACAAAAACAAGGCAAAAATTCTTGGGTTCGAAGATGGGCTTTTGCTAAGAGTGGGCTCTTTGGCTTACTTCGTGTGTCGTCTTCTGGTGACTACGTAGAAGAAGCTGGCATTATTGATCTTCTGCTTTGTCAAATTAGTTCAGCTACCAAAGAGGAGAGACGGTGCTGCTTTGAGCTTCGAACAAGCAGATCTATTTATGTCTTGCAATCGGAAACCATGGAAGATTTAAAATCTTGGCTACATGCATTTGAAGTCGGCAAACAGGAAGCTCTAGAGAGGCAATCGGCCAATGCTAAGACTCCCTTGCGTAAAGATGCACCTCCGGAAGCACGGGAAATGGAATTCGGACTGGGAGAGCTGTGCTCCGGAGAAGAGGGCATCGTGTCAAGAGTGATGCCCGACCGGGAAGTGCCTACTGCTGAGCATCATGCCATCAACAAGGTTCTTGAGTCATACAGAGACGATTTTTCTAAACCATGGAAAGCGGGATTCAGCTCCTTGGGTCCTGGTGGATTCTTATTAGCACCAAGCTCTGGCTTGAACACTCCGCTACGCACGGCAAGGACCAACGAATCACTTATTCATAATGCATTTAATCATGGTGCTGCACTGCCTTCAGAATATAGTGCAAACTACTGGGGATCCGCTAACTGGGCTTTGGTTCAGAAAAAAGTCGGAGCTAATATCGCTTCTCCTCCGCCTATTTACAAGCTACCGGAGAACTATACGCCAGAACTACTGGCACAGGACACGCAGATGAGGGCTATCTTTCAGGATCTGGTTGACTCAGATGCCAATGATCGAGTTGTGTTTGTTTTCCGTTCAGTTTTGAAATTGCAAGACTCCGAGAAAGTCCAATGCCGTGTATTTGTCACACCGTTGAACTTGTATGTTTATGCACGAACTTTCGGAGCAGTAACAGTGGTGAAAAGAAATTTGAAAGATCTTCTCAGTATCGAGCTCATGTCAAATACGTCTTATGATACTCTCTATATTGTTTTCGGGGACAAAACGACTACCTTGACGTGCTCGACGTTTATTGATTCGCCTAGTACGATACAGCAGGTATGTCAATTTCTTTTCGACAATGCTCATGAAGAGGCCCCTTATGGCGTAGAAGATATACTTACAAGATTCAAGGATTTTGAGAAAAAGCGAACCACGCGAATTGAGCAGTACAGAGAAAACATCAAGGGCAGTACGAATCTGGATTATGAACTATTTAGCCCTATTTTAGATCTGGATACTATCATAGCAGGCGATAGTGAGAACCGCAAGGGGAAGTCTCTCTGGTCAAATACCATATTGCAGAGGTGCTTGACGACAGAGATCAGTCGCTTGGACTCTATTAAAGGGGATTCGAATAAGGAGCCATCTACACTTGATATCTCGTTTACTATGGACCAGTGTCTTGGTAAATTCGATTATGATGTTTCGGCCAAGACATTATTTCATATCATATTTGGTGAGAAATCTCCAGTATTTCTATATGAAAAGGTCGGCATGTTTAAGAGAGAGGATATCCACATCAGTCCCTGGTCGCATGGTGGATCAGATCGTTTGGAGCGTGAAGTGTCTTACTTATTTACTTCTACCACTGGAGTTGCGGGCCTTAAGGATCCCGTCTATAGGGTAACAAATCTACAGAGATTGGAAAAGCGGGTCGACAGCAATGTATATGTCATTTATGACCGTCGAACACCATGGATGCTTCCTCATGGCTACTCGTTTTACATCGATAGCAGATTTGTCATTCAGCAATTGCCAGGAGAGGGTATGCGAACACAATTAGGCTGTTACATGTCAGTTGAATGGCTCAAGAAGCCTTTGGTTAGCTGGATTGTGGTGGAAAAGATCCTTCATCATACTTTTCAGGAGGAGATGCAACAGATAAACTCTAGGATACTGCGTTGCCGAAAGGAGCTAGGTGCTAATGGGATGACTGCAACTGCTATTAGGCTGTTTGGAAAGCTTGCAATAAGTTACAAGAAGCAAGAAGAAACCGATACTGGGGATGACGAGTCTCAGTCTGCTACGTACAAGGTGATTAGTGCAACTGGAGGATTATTCTGTTTGGAGATATTCGCAGTTGTTATATCTTTCCTTTTAGCACCGTTAGTTCCCGTTTTCGAGATTGTCAGAAAATTTGGACGTTGGCTAATAACGTTTTTCTCTACGAATAGGCTTATCATCTTGGCTCTATTTCTTTCTTTAGGTCTGAATTTTATTCATGCTGGTCAATCGCTATCTTCATATTTTGTGGCGAGAGACACTACTCGGGCTTTGCTGAAGGAAGCTTCATTGATGAGTAGGGCCATTTATTCAAGTGACATCAACGACATGATTAAAATGGGAAGTGGGATTACAACACATCCAGAAAACATGTGTTATAAGAAGTTTCAGACAGCTGCCAGTTATGATCCTTATTCTGTTGAAACATTGGCTTCGTTGTCTTATACGTCATCTTTGCCTGACGATGAATACAGTCATCTGAAGAAGAAGATTCAAAAGGTCAGAAGAGACAGCAGTATTACACGAAATGATCTTCTTGTTCAACTGAGAGTTCTTGATTATCTTGAAAAGGAGTCCATTCTGAAGGAGTATCGCAATTGGCTAACCACTGAACTAAACAGATGTCAATCTCTGCCCGACGTTTTCGATCAACTGGAGCAAATGAGCAAGGAACCAGTAAGATTATCGTCGTCTACTGTACGCGATCTGGAAGCTTACTGTAGAGACTGTCTTGATGAGCATAATGCCACGTTGATATTATAGGATTATATATGCATTCTTTAAATATTCTCTAATTAAGTTATTATCGTTCGAGCTTTTCCTCGTCAGTTCCTACTATCCGAAGGAAAACTTCTTCTAGACGAGTAGGCGATACCGTGTAAGAATCTATGCCTAGGAAATCGCCTTCTTTCTCAAAAGACTCAAAAACAGATGCCATACTGATATCACTGGTGACGGGAATAGACATGCGGATTTGGCCTTGGTATAGTCGATCATCAAGTACAGCACCAGGGAACATTTTGCACGTCCAATCGACAATGCTGTTCATTTCCTCAGTAGAAGACAGTGGTGCCGACTTACAGATGAGATGAACATGATAAAAATCACCAAATTGGTGTCTTAGTTCAGCACTGTCACCGACTGCCAGTAGTCGTTGCGAAAGAAAAGCAGCCCTGTTAGCCAGAGCATCGGCCTCTTCCATAGAATGAGTAGTCAGAACAATCGAACGGCCGTGGGAAATGGCCGCCAATGTTTTCCACATTATACGTTTAGCAAACGCATCCATTCCACTGGAAGGCTCATCAAGCAGTAGTACCTGAGGGTTGCAGATGAGAGCAATGGCCAACGAGAGCTTACGCTTGTTACCACCACTAAGATTATCTGCCACTCTGGTACGGAACTTCCCTATTCCCACAGCAGTGATTATTCGATCAATATGCTCATCTATGTTCTTGAGTCCACGTAACTTGCCATAAAACTTCAATGTCTCATAAACAGTCAGTTTGTCCATCGCATCGAACTGAGGACAGACTCCTAGTTTGGTTCGAGCAGTGGATCGATCTGACGACACATTATACCCGCACACGTATATGGCGCCGTCGCTAGGCCATATTTCACCACGGATCATGTTGAACATGGTGGTTTTTCCTGCACCATTGGGCCCTAGCAGAGCAAACGTTTCGCCTCTAGTAACTCCAAAAGTCACATCCTCACATGCATTTCTAGCACCAAATCGTTTGGTGACATGCACAACACGTAATCCCTCGTCAAATACTCCCACATCATTATCCAATCTAACTGTTTCTTTCTCAATGCCTAGGACGTTTTGCGGGTCCACCGCAGTACCCTCTCCTACTATCGTATGCGTATTACCCCTTCTCCTCCAAAGTCTTGTAATATCAAATCTGTACTTGCCAGAATCCCACCAAATAAGGAACAGGAATAAAGCCAGTGATTGACAAACCAAGTAGAGAATAGGTCGGCCGAATGACAAGATGTCCCCACCATAGGTGATCTTATCTCCGTTAGACCTGCAAATCGAGCCAAACATGTTCATTGACAGGAAAAAGGCCCTTTCAAGGGATGCAGAAGGACCCAGTAGCGACATTGTAAAGTCAACTATGCGCAAATTCTTCGTAATACTCAAAGGAGATCCGTAGGTCATTTCTGCAAGATATGCAATCAGGTAGAGTAGCATACAGATGGCCAAATAAGCTGCCGATGCAGCAAATGCAGCAAGCTGCGACTGTGCAAACATAGAGATAGCGAATGACGCTAGAGTTGCCGTGATACCATACAACAGAAATACAACAAATAAGTAGCCTGGCTGCTCCAAGGAAGAGTTAGCACTGGCCATTATTCCCGTGACAACACCTGATATAACGAGCCATATGGCCGTCCAGTAGGCTAAATAAGATACCCAGAGCGGAAATGTTCTAAGACCATTAGAGTACTGCATAGCACGTACATGGTTCAATCGTTCGAAACTAGTATACAATGCAGAAAATGCGGGTGCAACAGACATTGCCAGTCCCACATACAGTGCAAACTGCAGGGAATTCCCGAGAGAGCTTGACCAAGGCAGCTGAAACGCAGAATAATCGGTGATCAACGTAGCAGAGCCATTTAAAATCAAGTTGTTCAGGTAATTGAGCAGAGTAGAGGAGCTTGTAGTGCCATAGTCATCACCATTGATCTTGTATGACAGCACTGTATCACTACTATTGCCGTCGATAAATATACCACCGGGATAAAGTTTTGCGTAATGTTGTCCGATATCGTCTTTGAAAGAATCCAGACTGCTAACATAGTCTGTCCTGTTCTTCAGAAAGCCCAGTATATTGTCCGTAGTCAGGCTTGAATTGGGTGGATATCGGCTTTGAATATTCTCCACAAAAGAATTCAGGCCGGCCTGTCGATCAGCAATGTTATTCTGCAACCCTTGAACCAAATATACGTTCGAGGAGTCAATGGTAGAATATTTCTGCACTTGGTAGCTTGCACCAGCAGTACAGCCCTGCACGTCATAAGAAGTCAAGAATTGTCTGCAAGCAATTGCAACAATAATCGGCACTAGAAGAGTTAAAGCCTCTGACATGAAGTTTCTCTTACTGATGGTAAGCCGTTTACAAATCAGGGCCCAGCCTTGGCTCCATAAACCAACAGGCTTTTGAAACTCCGAGTCCATGGCTTCAGCCATTTCCCTAGACGACTGTATAATATCATCCCAGGAATTTTCGTCGTGGTCATGGCTTGCAACAGATAGAAAGGCGTCTTCTAACTCCGCACTGGCAACTCGATATGAAATGCCACGACTTTCCAGATCTTTGGCCGAATCAATTACCTCCTGCATATTCGAATACTCCACAAACACTTCCTCGCCCGATTCCTTTTCTTTCGTGAAGATCCTAGTGCCGCCGCCCAGCTTATGTTTCAGCTCCACAGAACTGCCTTCAGCCTTGAGCTCCCCTCTAGACATGATAGCAATTTTGTCAGAACATATGTCGGCTTCATCTAGGAAATGTGTGGTGAGAAGTTGAGTATGAGTGCCACGATGTTCAAGCAAAATATCCCAGATTTTCCTTCTGCTGATAGGATCTAAGCCAGATGAAACTTCGTCAATGAAGCAGACATTGCTACCACCAACAAACATAATAGCCAGTTGGAGCTTTCTCTTCTGACCACCACTAAGATTCTTACTTAAAGTTGATACCTTTGCAGTAAGATCACACTTTTCTAACAGCTCTGCAACATCTGCTTTCATTGCCTGTCCCTCAATGCCCCCTTTAAGGCCTGCCCATATTTCTACATGTTCTGCCACAGTCAGCTTGTCCCATAGAACGTTCTTCTGAGGACAAATACCAACTTTAGAATCAGGACTGTAACGAACTTCGCCAGACGTAAGAGCTTGTATGCCTGAGAGAATTTCAAGAGTGGTAGTTTTTCCAGATCCGTTAGCTCCAAGAAGTGAAACAATTTGACCCTTACCGATAGACAGATTCAAATCTTTGACAGCCACAATAGGATCACGCTTCTTCTTCGAGAAAAACCGCGTAATTGGATTACCTCTCAAGTAGGACTTTGCCAGGTGATCGATCTCCACAGCTGTCATATCGCCGATATCAGTCGCAGTGTGTTTCTTGATGCGATAGGTATACTTCTCGAACATGAGAGCTAGACCGAAGAACCAGAATATTTGAAACACCGATGCAAAGAATATAACAATGATTCTCATGTTGGTCTCAGGGGCATTATTTATCATGTTTGCGGCGAGATTATTCTTCTGCCAATGCGCCATTGCAGACATGAAATATGAGTAGCCACATGGAGGGAAGAGCCACGATAAGACATATATGGCTCCATCCATGTCAAAGCCGTTTGAATTGACACGAGTTTGAACAGTGGTCATGAGAGCCAGGAATACTGAGAGACCAGATGCAACAATGCCAGAAAGTTGTGCCGACTTGAAGATATTTCCCAGAAATATGGCATATGAAACGAGAGACATGCCACTGAATATGTGGTAAAACAACGAGATGGCGATACTGGCCTCGCTGAATGCAATTGAGGAATAGACACAGCCGATAATGATCCATCCGATAAAGTAAACAGAGGAAAAGGAGATTTGGTACGATAATAATCGCATGGTGTCAGAGACTCCCATACTGCTCAGAAGAGACGACATACCTCGTTCCCTTTCCTCGGCAACAAAGCCAGCAGCATGATAAACAACGCCTATCATACTCAGGAACAACGCAGGAGCTAGCCAGTTAGCTACTGTAGACATGTAAATACGGTTTCTTTTCTGGAGAAACTGAGCCTCGGTCTGGGAGGTAAAGGGCATCGACAAGGGCGTGCTTGAAAAGTTTCCTATGGCCTTATCGACAGCCCATTGCAAAGGAAGAACATATACATCGGTGTCGGAAGCTCCATGGCTACTCATATCGATATGTTGCAAGCCGGTGTTTGTGCGCAGGGTATAATTGTAGACATGGCTCTCCAGATCGACAGAATGCCATTCAATAGCCCCGTAGCACTGACTAACACCATTGAGGTTCTGCCGGCATATCGAATACACATCGTTAGGGTCCTCAAGTTCCACAATATCCGTCTCTGCAATGCCATCTAGGGCTTTCCTGGTGAGATCCTTCATGCTGTCACTCAACCCCTCAGGGGCAGTACTATAATACACGATTTTCATGCCTGCATAATGATCAGCCAGGGAATTTATAGGCGCAGGACTAGAGACCCCGTAGACTTCGTAAGGAACGAAAAAATGCTTTGCTTCTCCCTAATAGGCGTTAGCGGAGATAAGTGAGATCTCGAGTGTTTACCTACCATGAACACAATGAAAGCTATTGGCAACAAATAAGCACGGAAAAGCGTCCAGAACCAGGATCGCCACAGTATCAGGTACGTCTTCCGGCATAGCGATCTCACTTGCACCGTCCTCGGGCTCCTAAGTCTGTCCAGAAACGTCATGGTCCGCAGTTGGGATCGGGTCGTAGCCGAAGTCTGCAAGTTGTTCCCCGAACAGCTGCACCATGTCGAAAACCCCTGTCGACCCCGCTTCTTGGCGGGGTGCAGCCGTGTGGATCCGGGAGGGAGTATAGGATTTAACATCCATACCAGATTTACGATTCAACCTCAACCTCCATAGCGACCCAATCTCCATAGCGACTCAACCCATCCATACCAGTCTCTTGACATTATAATTCAATATCTTCCATGTACTGGTGCCTTTCCAAGCATCCTCGTAACTGACAATATCCTTATTTTCCTTGACTGCTTCCGAACAGACACTGAGCACAGTGGAGCTGATTACCGTGCTGGATGCATCATATGGTATCTTAAAGTACATAGCCATATCATGTGTATCCGTAGCCCTCTCCCTACTTGCAGCAGTATATCCATCACTGGAAAAATGAATTCCTATTCCACAATTCAAGGACGCATGTCGCGATAAGGCCGATAGAATTTCTCCAAAGAATGAGCCGATCTGTATGACAGTCACGCTTGAAGTCTCGATCCTGGCGAAATCCAGCATTTTCTCCATCTTAGAGTCAAAAAAACAAACATAAAGAGCCTTCGACGTAACCAGAAGAATACAGTCATTCAGAGACGTGCTTCGCAATTCTGTGGTATTGTCAATTTCTGCTGACGACGATGGAGATTGTAACCACCAGCCTCCAAGCAGAGTCTCATTGGCATGGAGAATATTATCAGCAGCCAATTCAATCGCAGTTTGTTTCATAGAATGTGCCAAAATAGTCGAAGAACTGCTTGTCAAAGAATGCTCGTATGTGTACAAGGCTAGTCTATCGGCCGACTGTGTAGTATAATCTATGACTGCCTGAACGAAGAAATCATCAACCATACCATAATAATACCTTGAAAGTGTAAGCACGGCGTCTTTCAGAACACCAGAAATATGACGTTTTTGAGTTCGCGTAAAATCACCTTTGAGAGCCTTTGTAGAGGAATACTGCTTGGAAATAGCATCGCCATTATCAGCCCATAAGGTGTTGAATTTCCTCTGAAAATCAATGTCCAATATCTCAAAATTCCCCAGTTGCTTGTCTAGAATACGACGAGCACACAATGACTCGACTATATTAGTTCTATCAAGACAGTCAATGCAATTGATCCTCAATACACCCGACTGCTTGGCTTGGCCGTCGTTACTTGTCCATCCAAATTGATCCAGGGCCTCACCGACTTGAGTATCGAATAAAAGATCCACTTTATCAAATCGCATTCCCTGACATGTCCGATGAAAGTCAAACCATTCAAATGGGATTTTGTTTTCATGTGCAAGATCTTGATATAGCTGGCCTACAGCTGCTTCCCTACTAGGTGCTTTATCTACCAATGAGACACACATGACATTCTTGAAACATGCGTTCAAAAGCTCAAAATGCTTGAGAAAAGCACCTTCATTCTCCGTTCGAGTATAAAGCAATAATGGATCTGGCGATATTTTGTATGAGTTTTGGCTGAAATATACAGGAATCGAGCCTCTTACTTGAAGGAAGGAGTACGCCTTACCAGCAATAAACAACAATTGCTCAGTTTCAACCCAGTTTGCACAGTAACCGTCAGTATCAATTCCCCGTCTCAAATACCGAACTCCTGCTCGATAGACGGATCTTCTAGAGATTAGGCACAGCTGCGAGTTGAATGTTTCACCTGATTCTGTAGCCTCGAAGTCGAAAATGCCAATAAAACCTTGCATAACAGGCAATTCCAGGCTAGTATAATGTAATTTCCCATTCAGATTCCGATTGTAATAGAATTTTCGTTTAGGCTTAGAGGTGCTTTTTGCAGTATCTTGGTTCAGAAGACTCCTAGTAATGTCCAAATCGTAAGAGAAATAGCAATTCTTCTTGGAGAATAACCGGCAGATTGCTCCTACGAGGATCTCCGACATCGCCTGGTTGTTCAATGTATCTGGCTGGGCATCTGGTTGGCTGTCTGTAGCCAACTCCGTATTAGATGCTCTTCTCGGCCATTTGAAAATAGATCGTTTCGCAACAACATCTTCCACTATGCTGCTTCTTCGACTAGTTGAAAGGTCGTTTCCATTGTGCAAATCGGCCAGAGAATCTTCGGCATCGGGATCGAGCTCCTCGTCGGAATCAGTATCGGGATCCTCAGCATCGGGATCGTCATTATCATCGCTCAAAACAAGCTTATCGAGCTGCGATCCAATAGTATCGGTATCCAGCAGAATCCACTCAACTTTTGTAATCAAATATATGCATTTCCCATGAATTGTTGCAACTTCCCTGGCATCGGTAACGATCAGCAGGTATTTCTCCTCAACAAAGCCAATTACACCGTATATCGAGCGGAAAGGCCGAATAAGCGATTCAATAGATACTAAAGTATTAGATCTACAACAAAAACTCTATAAAAACCCCCCAAAACCCCCCAATTCTACTTACCGACTCGCTCGACTCCTCCATCTCCGTACCGTACGCGATAATTGAGTCTTTCTCCTGAATCTCCACCAGAAAGAAGCTACAAACATTAGTACCAAATCCCCAGAAGCTCCTCCGCTTTCCACTTACAACCCCCCTGGAATCTGCAGCTACCAGCACCCTACGTGCAGTCATCTCTCATGGATAAAACAACGTGATGCGGACCGATCTATACGACGCAACTCACCAACACAACTTTATTAAAAATCGTGGAGAAACTTCTATATAAATATATCTAGGACGAGTCTCTCGTAGGCAGCAGCACCTTGACTTCGACGAGGGGCGTCGGATTCGCCGAGGCTCGCTGATCTACGTGGACTGTGACATGCTTCTCCGTCTGACTGGCCAAATATCCATCTGCTTCCACCGTAGAGCATATAGGGAAGTTTGTACTGATAGCCAGAATACCAAAGGCCTTGAGATATACCGTTACCAAGATGCCAGAGCTCACGACCGCCGACTCGTAGCGGTGCACAGCTGCACATCCAGCCAGATTGTCCACCAGTCCAAACACGGCCAGCTTCTTATCGGAATCCCCAGATATCGCCTTGTACGGAATAGCTGTAATCACGTCTGTTTCTCCAGAATCCAAGGAAACCAGCTTGGATCCTTCATTGTCGCTCGAGTCCCAAATCTGCCCGCTTCTATACGATCTGAAAGCATAGTCTGTCAAAGAGTACTTCTCAGATCCAAGCTTGAATTGTCTGATACTGATGTATTCAGCAAGTGTCACGCCGGTTATGTTGAATAACCCAAGCAAAGACGAGTCTCCATATACATTGGTAGCACGCATCAGATCGTTGGATTCAAACGGTCTGTAGGGATTCGTCGGTGCTGGAACCTCGTCCAATCGCAGCACAATATCTTTGCCCTCAGGATTCTTCGACGAAAACGACTGAATCAACGCGATATTGTGCTCTTCCGGAGTGTCCGTGAAATAAATAGGTCCGCCAGAAAGCGCTCTCATAGTGGCATGTAACATTGGAAACCTGTCGTACATGACAGATCCGTCACCCTTCATTTTCGACTGAAACATATCGTAATCAGGAAGTGCACGCAGGGCCCCAGTGTAGACAGAGTTGTACAAATTGCAATAGTTGTGCCAGAAGTGGCTAGAGTACTCGAAGGGGAAGAAATCATCAGAGTTTCTGAACACAGGAGTCTGATTGTCAGGAACTGATCTTGTCAGCGCGTAAAACATGATATTGGGGACCATGGCCATACAATATATGATTTTGCCGTCAAAATACTTGACTGCAGCTGACCACAGTTCATCCTGGTATACCTTCCACAGCTTGCCCCTGGTGACGGGGTCTTCAATCCTGTCAATGGTAGCCTGGTTATCAATTTTGACACAGGTGATACCGCAGTCACGCAGGAATGAGAAGTATGTCTGATAAAACTTTCGTGCGTTATGAGCACTCGGGATACGGATTTTTCCGCCATCAAACGGGTACGGCACATCAACGGTGTCGAACATCTTGTCGACTTTGGAGTCAGGCACAAACCCATTCCAGTAGCCAACAATAGTTGACCAGACTCCGATATTCTCAATATAGGGGAATTTCAAATTGATGTCGGCGACCAGTCCTTTCAGGCCTCTAGGGAAATCCTCTTCCTTGGCTTCAATGTCATACAGACGACGGTCACCAGTGGTACTTTGCCAGCCGTCATCAATAATCAGACCGCTGACTCTGAGACCAGTGTCGTGCAGATCCTGTAAAGCGTTTATGATCTTGTCGTGGGTCATGTTCAATCCAAGGCCATTCCAGGTACAATACATAAGCCCGTCGAACCATGCAGGCTTCCAGTCGGGTGAGGACGTCTTGGGCAGAGTTAAAAGACGAACATCGTTGCTGTCGACACCAAGCTCTGATTCAGCAATTATCTTCGAGCTATGAAAGGCTGAGGTAAGAGCTTTGGTTGAAGTGTTTGCAAACGTGACCAACACATCAATAGCAGTATTCTGAGACTTGGTGCTATCATTCTGTCCTTTCAATAGAACAGTAGAATCGTCGTCTGACGTCTCTAAATAGGTCGTACAGTCGTCGGTTTGGCCGCTAACAGGAATAACTCCGACATGATAGCCGTCTTGACGTTGTAACATCAGTCCTACGCCCCTATTATCGAGCGAAATCTTCGAATATCCCGTCCTTGGCTGCAGCCAGTAAGGAGAGCTTCTTACCCAGGCCAAATGCTGGACAATTGATAGCGGTTGACCGAGAGATCGGCTAGTGAGATCAGCAGACGATCCCGAGCCAGTTACACGGAACACATTAGCAGTGAGCTGTTGAATCTTCAATTCCTTGTCGTAAGAAGTAAACAAATCATCAAAAGTAAACGCCTTCTCCGATTCCACAGAAGCACCATTGATAACAGTGGCTATTTGAGAAGGCTCGAGGTGCTCGGAGCCGTCGAGCCAAGCGAGCTGAGAATCGTCAGTGCGGTACTGGACGCAGAATTGCAGCTGATCCCCCTCTCCTACAAACTCAATGGACAGTGAGAAAACCGTCATTGTTTGCCCTTTGAGCGTTTGGTCGGTCGAACGAACCAGAGGCATGGACAGCCATTCGTCGAACGGATCCGAACGATAGTACAACAGCATTTCTACGACATTGTTATCTACATTTACAGCCTTGATTTCAACCGATTTCTGGTCGGAAACAACGGTCGTTGATCCAAGTGCTGGAGATACGGTGACATGGGCTCCTTTCCTGATCATGATGGGATGTGGCTGAGAGGAGGAGGTATACGACGTTTTTTATATGGGGTATACGGGATTATGGGGGGAGAGATTATGGAGATGGAGGAAGCATTGGGTGGGATTGGACGAGCATTGTGATTGAGGTGTGAAAGAAATTCAAAATGTAAAGTAAAAAGGAAAAAGAATCGCCTACAAAAATGTTTCGGCTAGCATGTTTGTTGCTTGCAGCACAAATTGCTCGGTGCAGCATAAATCGCTCGATGTTTGGGCGACGGAAACATGAGACAGAATGAGACAGAATAGTTTAGGGTAGAGTGAATAGATTAGGGAAACGGGATAATCGAATAATACTTTAAAAATACTTTAAATAATACCTTAAATAATACAATCCCCCACTTCCTTCGCTTACTCCCTCCCCGTATACCTTATCGGCCTTCAGCCGTGCCCAACGAGCATATTACAAATATCTACAGCCAAATTGTCTCACTTTTACCAACCACTTTATTCTTATCAATGACACACGAATATCAGTTTAACGTTGCTATGAGCTGTTCGGGTAGGTAAAAATTATATAGCGTATTATTTATCTATTCCGTTCCTAATACCAGGCTGCTCCAACGCCGTCAATAAAGCCCTGGGCAAGCTGGACGGCGTCCACAATATCGACATTTCTCTTGAGAAACAGCTCGTCGACGTCTCTACGGCGGACTCGGTCTCCTACGATACCGTTCTGGCCACCATCAAGAAGACCGGCAAGGAGGTCAAGACCGGCAAAGTCGTGGTTTAAATAGATTATGTGTAACTTCTATATGCTCGTAGAATAATGGTGTTTACAGTGCTAGTTTGATCGGAGATCCATGCTAGTCGGCTCCAAAATCCCTCCTAGTCGTCTGAACGCTAGTCGTCTGAACGCTAGTCGTCTGAACTAGTCGTCTGAACTAGTCGTCTGACCCCAGATCCATGTTGGCTACCCAGTCCTTGAGCGGGCTCACAAAATGCTCTTCAATCGAGTCGCCCTGTCCGGCAGCCACCTTGAGTACCAGCTCGTTGAGTTCGGTTCGGCCCAGGATATCGACATGTTCGGCTGTTTTGGCACCTCCGCGCAGATCAAAAGAATCCGGCTCATGCAGCATTTCCACGACTTTGACTTGAGCACCGCCAGGGTTGAAGCGGCTGTTGGGTTCCTTCCATTTATGGCACATGGTATGAGTGAGAAGCGATATGGTTCCGTCTCCTTCTCCAAGAATCACCGAGTCGGCCATACCAGGAGTAATTGTAACATTCAGTTGAGTAACACCTTTGTCTGTATCTTCCTGGTAATTGTATGATCGCTCAGTAGGATTGCCCACGCCGTAGAAGCAGTAGATCTTGAGATCAGGAGCATTGGGAAGCGCGACTTCCAGAGGATTGATCCACTTGGAAAACTTGTCGTTATTGGACTCGACCTCCTTACGGTTCCGTGCAAGTCCAAAGCTGTACTGAGATTTGGCTCTGTCGACAAACCATTGAGGACTCTGGTCAAACAGGAAGTCAATTGATTCCGCCATTGTCAAGTTCTTGTTTGAATAAATACCAATAGGCTGTGTGAACCGGATGAAGTTTCCATAAGACACATTATGTGGATTATCGTCTGAATCATCTGGTGCTGCGTTCAGTGTGCCCCAGAGTGCATCACCGCCTTTAGGAAGCATGCTAGCAATGCCACCAAAAGACCGCAGCATGTCAGCCCGTTCCTTTCGAGAGAAGAACTTCTCAAGCCCATAGACAGCTAGAGCATTTAGTTGAACTGTATCCTTCATTTCACCAGATAAAAGAGCCACAATACTCTTTGGAGTTCCCAGATCCGAGCCACTGATATCGACATAAGAATGGACATGAGTATTCACCCAGTCAGGGCCGCCATTTCCAAAGCCGGGGCCTTCAGCCTCGACCCATTTGAGGAAATAAAAAATGACCTGAGATCCCATGGAGTGGCCAACAAGTACAGTTTTAAGGCCCTTGACATAGAGGTTTTGTTCTATCTGCAGCTTGAGGCTGGAAAAGTATCGATCACGTCTTTCCAGATCCAGATATGCCAGACGCCAGTCATACGAGGCAACCGACATGTCGTTGAGATCATAGCCCAGAGCAGCGAGATTCTCAATGATCTTATTCCAAATCCAGTATCCTCGGATGAAGAAGTCTGCGGCTTCCATGCCCTGAGCCGCTCTTAACTTAAAGTTGGGCGGATCCAAGCCGGTCTCGAAGTCCAGCATGATATGCCGAAGCCAGCAGTTCTTGTCTAGAAGCATGGTTCTCAACATATGGAAAGAACCCCAAAGTCGTTTGCGAAAATACTGCTGTGTAGGGCATTCTTCAGTCCCTTGTAAACCCCAAGATTCAAGCCCTGTAGATATAACCCCGGGGATCAGCACTACCGGGTAATTCGAGCTATAACCTTTCTTACGCATAGAATTGCCAATAGCAAAACTATCGGCCAGTTTGGCCTGGTCTTTCTCGACATCTCGCGCCTCCTTGATGATGTTGGATGGAAGCATCTCTCGGAACTCATCCAAAAAGTTATCCAGAGTAGCATCACCAAACTCGATATTCATGATTTCATCTTTATTAGCAGTAATAGTAGCAATAAGTGCACCGAGTAGAAGAACCAGTAGCGGGAGAACAAATCTCTTTCTTAGACATCCCGACCGCTTTGATCTGGAAGCAGGCTTCTCAGCGCCTTGTTCGGCAGTCTTTTTGCCAGCAGCCGATTTACGCTTGTCATCAATCACCGACGGAGTTTCCGAGCTAAAGGACACGTCTTTCTTAGGCTCGGAAGAAGCGTTGTTGGCTTTTCTGGCGCGAAGAGGCATTTAGTGATAAGAAGAAGCGGTGCCGGTTGAAATTTTGGGTTGTTCCGGGGGGGAGGCGGGCACGTGACGAGGGGGATTAGGAAATAAATAAAATTAGGAAAGATATTTGTTATATGAGGAGTGGAGTTTTGTGGATTGTCGTATATCGTTTATTCTAGCGTTTTCTGAATATAATGGTGTAATTTAGTTTCTGTTACTAAATGGTTCTTTGCATGTTGATCCATATGTTTACAGAGCTTAAATCTTGCTCAGTGCAAGTAAGCTCTTGGTAACGAAAACGGCGGAAAACAACCGAAAACGCCAATTATTTCAACCTAATTTCGTAAATCCACCATTACTCTCAATATATTCCAAAAAACACCCAAAACACACCCAAAACCCCCTCTTTCCTCCCCCATAATCCCCACTCTCTATCATAACAACCCCCCATTGTCCAACCCCCATCTGCACGCACGGCTGAACACCACCTATAACTATCATAGTCACTTCATCCTACCTTTACTTTAACCCGTTTACTTTGTAACACAACGGCAAATCTGAGTTGAACTGGCATCTTATACAATAACAGGCCACGAACACTCATCATGTTTAATAGGACTTTGAGCTCTTTTCGTGACTGGAGAGAGTATTTGACGCCGGTTAGTCATGTTTCCTCATTCAAAAAGACAGGCGAGATCACTCCTGAGGAATTTGTAAGAGCCGGCGATTATCTTGTATACAAATTTCCAACCTGGTCTTGGTAAGTACGGTCTAAATTTGATATTGATGCCATTATGACTCATATTAACTCCCCATAGGGCGTCTGCTCCGCCGTCCAAGCGGCGAGATTTCCTCCCTCCAGACAAACAAGTGCTTGTCACCAAGCATGTCCCTTCTCATGTAAGGGCTTCTGTATACAGTGGAGTCGATGAGCAGGAACTCAACGAAGATGGCTGGATGTCAGCCACGGCAGGATCATCGTCGTCTGCAGCTGGAGCCGGTGACCCGGGGCGTCAGACCCCCGCCCACAACGATCAAGACACTGACGAGATCACGGAGATTGTCGATCTGGAGGAATCAGGGCTGGACGACGAGGACGACGGTGGCGTTTATCATCACGACGCTACCGAGAAGCCTACGCGAACCTACAATCTATTTATTACCTATTCAACGTCTTATCGCGTGCCCAAGTTCTACCTGAGTGGCTTTGATGCCGATGGAACTCCTCTCAAGCCAAATGAGATGTTTGAGGATATCGTCGGCGATTATAAGGATAAGACGGTGACCATAGAGAAGGCTCCGTTTGAAGAGGACCTGACTCTGATCTCCATTCATCCATGCCGTCACGCTCAGGTCATGCGACTTCTCCTGGACCGCGCAGAAGCTCGCCTTCGCCAGCAGCAGAATTTAGACACTTTACAAATCAGTGAGGGTGTGGCCAAACTGGGCCTTAATAACGAAACTTCGGGGAACAAGGCCTCATCGTCGGCCGATGACTGGGAAGAAGTCGATGCCAACCTTCCTTCGGCTGACGACGTGACTATCAGGGTCGACCAATACTTGATTATATTCCTCAAGTTCATTGCCGGCGTGACCCCAGGCATAGAGCACGACTTCACCATGGCAATGTAGTGTTGTTTGGCTCTTGTTTTCCATTGCATAACCTCACATCAACTGTTTTTCATAAATTTAGTTTTCAATATCATACTGGTACGTTACACGAAGACTGAGCTTGTGTACTGCTGGAATTCCTGCTGTCCAACCTGACGTAGCCAGAGACGTTCGTCGAAGTAGTTGTCGTTAGACCAAGCAACCATTTGAGATTTCGTATAAGGGCCATGGATTTCATGGCTTCCCTGCCATTGGAATTCCCACATGCTATCTGGAGGAGGCGAGGGGCTTCGTTTGCGTTTGAGATCCACAAATACTTCGCCTGTTTCACGTTGGTATTCTCTAGATAGTTGTTCACGAGTCATCTCGTAGATGTCTTCGAGCCCGAAATCCCTGAGATTGTCGGCATATTCCGTAATGCAATTGATTTTGTGTCTTCTTTCAGTCTCTGACGAGTCGTCTGACGAAGGTTCTTTGGCCTTTCGACGTCCATGCTTTGTTTTCTTGACATTCAGCTGCTGTAGGGCATCCAGTGCCGTTTCACCTATATCAAGAAACTCCATAATATTAGCCAGAAGCTCTCCTTTAGTTAATCTAGACCGGCTAGCTTGTTCCTCTTTCTGTCGTGCCTGTTCTCTCCGGCTCTCTTCTGCAGCCTTGGCCAATGCTATATCCCTCTTGTTCAGTCCCTTGAGCCATTGATCATGATGTTCCTCGCTATCAGCAGCATTCCGTATAAAATTACCCTCCGTGTCGAAATTGCCCTCGTCGGCATCTGCTCGTATACTGAAGGCTTCCAGCTTGGGTTCTTGAAGCTTGGCTCTACTTGTACGCTCAGCAGTATCGGGATTAACGAAATAGTCGATATCAGCGTTTTCCTCTGTTGCTTCTTCAATGTCTTCTTCTTCTTCTGAGTCGTTCAGCATGGGATCATCGTCGAGATCAGAGACATCGTCCTCATCCTTGAGCTCCTTCTCAAAGGCCTCAATATCCATGAAATGCACTGATTTTTTATCATGCGGCTCCTCCTTCTGCTCGTCTGATCCAAACATGTCGTCGTCATCGTCGTCTTCGCCGTCGTTTTTCACGTTTGACCCTCCTTCTTCATTATCAGATGAATCCGAGCTGAAATCAAGCCTGATGTTTGATCTCCGAGCTCTATCGTCGACATCCTGCTCCAACAACGCATCGACTTCGTTTTTCGGCTCTTCTTCACTTGCACGAAGTTCCAGCGGGTTTCTCTCGTCAAACCGGATGTTTTTGTTTGGTTTTCGTTCAGTCGTTGGAATCGGCATGCTGTTGTGAGATGCGTGAGGCTAACATTGAGCTTTCTGATCCATTTTCAAGGGAATAGAGAAATGAACGAAAACCAGCATGATGACGTGTTTGGATCGGTAATGAATTTAGAAGACAAGTATGTAGGCTGTTAAAAAGATTATTTGTGTTTTTACTGATTTTCAGGTTCTTCCAGGAAGGACTGGAGGAAGGCCGACAGGATGGAAAGAAAGCCGGTTTGGCTGAAGGAAAGCAGTTTGGCATTCAGACGGGATTTCAGAGATTTATACCGGTTGGCGTACTAGAAGGAAGGTTGAATCAATGGAAAGAAGAAGACGTTGGTGCTGAAAGAACGAAGAAGAACTTGGATCAGCTGCAGAACCATATCCAAGGCATATCATTCAGTAATGAAGACGAAGCGGTTGATGAATATGAAAAAAGGTTGAAAAAGGCATATGCGAAGGCAAAGGCTATTCATTCAAGTATGAAGACGGGCAATGATCTGGATCTGCATAGTGGGGTGGTGAAGAGTCGGGCAGGAGAAGAGACGATAGAGGAGGGGATATGATTCTTATCGCGAGGGTTATTACGAGGGTCTTTGGAGAGTCATGATTTATATGCGAGTCATGCTAAATACGGGAGTCATTAGGGCATTGGCTTATGCACTAGAGCGACTGTTTTCCGATTTATATTGGTTCTATTTATTCCCTATATCCTATTCCCTATACACTCTCAACCTTGACCCTGATTTCCTCCGCGTCCGACGGTGCTCCGGTCGCATAGTACATCAACTGCTTGTACTTCTCACTCAGACCGTAGTTGTCACCGGTGTTCTTTTGCAAGTAGAAGCCCGACGTGGAATTGTCAACAGTCAAGTATCCGTTGGTCACCGACACTTCACGGTCTCCAGGCATGATGGACACAACAGGAGTATTGATATCATCCCAGATGGTCAAATTCCACTTCATCTCAGTGTATTGATCGACTTCCTCGACCTGGACCCAAATGAAGAGTTCTGGGACCGAAGTAGGGTCATATGAGAAGTTGGTGGCCGGGCCGTGGATGAACATGTAATCAATGGCAGCATTTTCGTGAGCCAAAGCAAAGCCTTTTCCATTATCTGTGTTCGATGGAGCATCGACCAGCAGCTGGACAGTCTCAGTAGCAGCTGCGGCCATGGATCCGAGGGCCATAGAAGCTAGAATTGTGGCAGAGAAGAGTTTCATGGTTGATCTGATATGATTGGTAGTGTGATTTCCTAATGAGACTGCCTCAAAACTCAAGATTCGCTACCAATTTATATCCTTATCAGTTTCTATTTTCAGATCATGGGTATCTTGATCCACGTCACCCATCGTGAAAAAAATCGTTAAACGTGATAGTCGATCACTCGTAATACTACGTTACGGATCCGAGGATCCAGGGTGTGAAAGTCACACCATGTTTTAAAATAGAAAAATTATTCTGAAAATTATCTGGTTAATTTATTAAAACAATTGACTATCAAGATATCCCTATTCTAGTACTACTAGTACCGGAACCTATCGACTGAATAAATGACTACTAGTGACTTATAGGCGATTCCACGCCGCATTGTTGTTATTCGCTGACTTTAAACATGCATGGAAAAAACAAATTATCGTTGCAATTGCCAGGAACTGTCAAAAATCCCTCTATTGGGGGCGAAAAATTGAGGGATTTTTTTCATACTTTATTTAGCAATAGCACGGCGTGGAAGATTTGTTGTATTAATTGAGAAATAGTAATTGCAAAGTCGTGTGGATTTTCATGTTTATTTTCTTCGCTACGTCGGCAAGATACCACATTTTCGTCGGCATCATCGGAGTGTCCCGCAAACATCGGATGGAAAAAATTATATCACCCTCGAAGAAGATAATTGCTTTTGGCGCGTGCAACCTAAAGATAGCTCCCTATTCAGCCGGCCCCGTGCCAATTTTGGAGTTTCGTCATTTGCGGTCCAAACAACAATGGTTACGTGAATGTTTATTTTGACAATTGAAAATTTTTACAGACATGAAAAATTTGCATTGATGAAATAGTGGCAATTATAGTTACGTCATGATTCATAGAAAATAATTCAATTCCATTCCATTGCTTGTCTCTCGCTAATATTTCATTCCTCATTCACCTTGACGATCAGATGCGGCTAAATTACCGAGTAAAAACCGATCAGTCAGAAAGAATCATCGAAAGTATCAGAAAATATCAAATTAATAGTCAAAATATTTTTTAAAGCTAAATAAAATATGTACCAACTAGAAATATTGATAGCAGAAGAAATTAAAAATACATAATAATAAAATTAAAACCAAATAATTTTTTTCGCTTAAGCAAGCAAAGCAACGACTGCCAGTCCAGCAGCAACGAGTCCAGAAGAAACGACTCGGGCTCCAGCTCCGCTAGCAACAACGGGAGATGAAGAGGAAGGTGCACCCTGGGAGACACCAGGAGCAGTGCCAGAAGGTGCAGATGAGCCAGAAGGCACAGAGGACTCAGAGACAGGAGCTGCAGGAGCAGATGAAGTCACAGGAGCAGGTGCGCCGGGGGAGACCGATGAGACAGGTGCAGGACCGCCGGGAGCAGGAGTACCAGTGACATTGGCCGGGGGAATAACAGTGCCGGTGACATTGGCCGAGGGAGCAGGTGCAGGGTGAGTCTTGGTGCATCCACAGTCAGTGATGGTCAAGGTAGTTGGCTCAGTGACAGTGTAGGTGCTGTTTCCGTAAGCGAAAGTGGTAGGGCTTGGGCAAACGGTAGTGAACACAGTAGGCACGGCAGTAACAGTGGCGTCTGGGCCGGGCTCAGAAATAGTGGTGTTCACAAAGGTAGGAGCAGTGCTGGCAGCAACGCTGGCCGAAGAGCTGGCACTAGCAGAGCCAGAGGAGACAGCCTTGACCTTGATGGCAATAGCACCTGCAGGAGCGTTGGAAGTATAGTAGACCAACTGATATTCGCTAGAACTGTAACCGTAAGGGTCGTTGGTGTTCTTAGCAGCATAGAATCCACTGGTTGAGCCATTGACAGCCAAGTAATCACCTTCAATGGTGACAGGAGTACCACCAACAGCACCAATGGTAGGAATACCGGAGCTGACGGTCAAGTTCCATCGAGAAGGTTCAGGAAGACCAGTGACATCAACACTGGTATATATCTCGGAAGCAGAAGCATCGTAGATATATGTAGCACCAGGAACAGCACCGAGGAACAGATAGTTGATGGCAGCACCTTCGTGAATGTCACTGAGGCCCTGATTGTTTACAGCAGAATCATCAGATTCAGTGACCAAGTTGATGTTACCACTGCTAATAGCAGTGGAGAGGGCGGCGACAGAAGCGAGTGTGGAGAAAGCGAGGAGCTTCATTATTATTAATTCTTAATGTTTTTTTTGAATTGAGAATGTAGAATAAAGTGGCACAATTGCCGTCCTTATATAATTTTCGAATGGCGTAACGTCATTACCATAACATGCAATGGCAAACCCAATTAGGAAGCCGACGGGGTAAGATGCGGCGAGGGCTCACTAGCACAGGTACAGTTGAGTCTTTTGGAAATAAAGAAGGCGCATTATAGAATTAGAGATAGGAAGTAGAACTGAGGTATTTGCTGAGAATCTGTGATCCTGATGAGTTTCTGGTTTTCATTTTGGTTCAGATTTACTATGATTGTTGGACCCGGTCGGCCGTGGATTCCATAGTCTATTTTTAGGTTTCCAGAGAATTCGGGGTTATTCCGCTATCCGACGCCAAGCCCGACATAAAAATAGAAACCAAAATAAACGTTGGTCACTCCACCAATACGGTAACCTTTTCTTTTTGTATCACATGGCTGCGACCATTGTGTTGATGTAATTCAAATGGTAACATACAGCATTCCTTAGTAATTGTTGTGAGTTGATGATGCTTTCTTTTGCGTGTGGGGCTTACCTCAGCGCCTACGGCTGGAAAAAGCAACGATACGAACACAGAAGAATATCATGTAACAAAGCAATTGATTGCTGGATTACGGGATAACAAGGACAAACTGGATAAAGATTTATTCGGATGACATGGATATCATGGGTCAATGCTAATTATAGATCTTAAACGTGACTTTTACTTCATGTAACATTATTTGGTGGTTCAATGGCAAATTTTTCAGTTCCCTAAGCACATGTTCTCTAAATAGTAGGTTACAATTTCCACCTTCTTCACCAAAAACCGGGGTGTCATAGTTAGTCATCCGAATGTGGATCGGGGGGATTTAAAAATAGAATTAGTTTAATCAATAAATTATAAGTTAGTTTTGCAATGTTGCAATGTCGTTATCCTGCTGCAATGTCGTTATCATGCTGCAATTCTTGCCATGACTGCTACATTCATATAACCAGATGCTCATCGACCAATAAACGTGCGAGTTTTGGATTCCCCGATATAGTATATATCAGATGCAGATTATAGGCTGCTTCCTTGCGTAAATCGTATTTTTCCGGCACTTCGATCGTCATGACTTTATCGTAGTATACAACGGCTAGGGAGTACAAGCCGAGCATATGGAATGCTCTTCCCAGATTATAGGCTGCCTCCTGTTCTTCGCCTTTGCCAACTTGCCTTCTAACGTTGTAATAATCCATCAGATAGCTGAATCCTTCGACTATTTGCAGATGTCGATTCGTTGTTTGTCTCTGGATTGCTCGGTGAATGTACACGATTCCAAGAGTGAAAAGAATCAAGGGATCTTCAGGAAATGAACGAGCTGCCTTGAGTGTATAATTAAGACATAGCACATAACTTCTACCGAGTAGCATGACATGCGCATACAATACCAGAAGCAGTATGTTTTCTGAGGCTGCATCTGCATGTGGGTGAACAACCTTAGCAGCTCCTTCGATGCGTTTGCCAGATATTAGTGAATCCATAGCCTTAACCTGACGTAGGAAAAACTTCTGGTTGTTATTAGAATTATATGTCTCGCACGCAGCATTCCCAGAAGATAATAAAGCCCCGTATAGCCTGAAAGCATCATTGGAGAACTGGTGATTATTCAAATACTGACGAATCACATCGTTCGCCGTAGTACTGTCCTCTGCTAAATATGCACAAGACATATGAACTAGCCAGATTACTTCGTCGTTGTGGTTGCCGTCCGTCTGATGAAACACATTAGCTGCTCGTGCACTCCTAAGAACCAAGTAGGCCGAGTCTGGGTCAGTCCGGCTGATCAGCAACGCATATTTCATGAATATATTAAACCAATTTTCAAATGAAATTCCCCTGAAATGAGTAGGAATAACATCAGCATCCTCCTTATCGAGATCATCGTCAACCAAATCGTTCTCGTGGATCCGTGTATTAAGCCTGTTGAGTCGTTCGTCAATATCGTCATCTGCACCACGCTTTCGTCTGCTAACTTTGAGACCCGTGAATATTTTGTTGCGATCAGAAGGGAAGAACTTCTTTATAGAGCAGAACATGTTGACTAGTATGCATGCAGCATCCAGCCATTCAGCAATCGATATTGGATTCTGCTTCTCCACACCGTCTTGATACCTGACAAGATTAGCATACTGTTCATCGGTGGTTCGTTCGGCTTCTTTCTCTGCTTCTAGTCTCTCTTCTCTCGTTAGCCGTCGTTGGCTGGCGGGAGCTTTAGGTTTCGACCTTGTTATCAGTGCCGAATATTCAGGTCCTCTTTGTTCACCGCTTGACTGCTGTTGTTTCAAATATTCTGCATCTTCTCGAAGTCGATAAACTTCGTTAACAAGATCTCTAGCACGATTTGTACGGTCTGTGGCACCGTAGATCTCCGCCAGTCCGATCATGGCATCTATGCGATATTTAAGGAAATTGTCATCACCTTCTGTTAGTTCGATCGCTTGTTCATATGTTGTCTCAGCTAGGTTTAAGCCGTCATTATCCGATAGCATGGTGATGCATTTTGCAACGTGTGTCAATAACGGAGGAGAATTCGTAACCACGGTTTGTAGCGACTGGAATATATCAAGTGCTTCACTCCATAGCCCGACTTCTTCCAAGGCTTCTCCAACACTATAATATAAATCTTGAAGTTCTTCGATGTCGAGCTGTTTCAGATACTCAATATGAACCCTAGCCTCATCAAACTGGCCCCCTTTGAGCCGACAATAAATAAGACGAACCCTGATATCAATAGGTAATATAAATGAATTGGGATGGTATGCAGAAGGCGAAGAGCGGAATTTCGGCAACAGTACACGCCTCTTCTCGTCGAATTCCGAGTCGTCCTTGATTTCATCCCACCAGGTCTCATCACCACGGCCCAGAATCCATCTGCTCATTCGTTTGATGGCGCGAATTGCTCGCTGATATTCTTTTTCTTTGTAGTAAAGCTCTGACAGGATATTTAGTTCGAGCCATCCAAACGATACGTCAGGCTCACCTTCGACCTCAGGGTTGCAGTTTCTCTTGAAGATATCTTCATACATGTTGGTGGCTTCGTCGCGTTTGCCAGTCAGATCCTGAAGCTGTGCTATTTCCAGAATAATGTGCTTCTTTGTCTCCTCGTCCTGTATTCCAGGGAAGAAGTTATGGCGTAGTCGTTTGAGCAATTCCAATGCTCTGGAATGCTGTCCAGCTTCACTGTACGTCATGGCCCATTCGAACCTGATTTCCCAGTCCTTGTCGTCCATTTTGGCGGCTCGAGCGTAAAACACAAGCGCTTGTTCATACTGGCCAATGTCCCGACTTAGACGAGCTACTTCAATCCAGCCGTCTCTGTTACGTTTGTCGAGATGCATTACCAGGACTTTGGCTATGAGAGCCTTCTGAAGATCACCCATTTCCTCGTAAATCACAGCAAGCAGCACAAGAGCCTGTTTGGCCTGAGCATCCAGCTTCAACGCTTCTTCACAGAGTTCAATTGCAGTGTTGTATTCCCTTCTGCTGTAAGCCGTGGAGGCATGCGAGAGCAGCTGTTCGACCTGAGGATCCAATCTTGCAGTTTCTCCTCTTCGTTTGCCTTTGACGGCTCGACCGCCCGAGTAAAGCTTCAGCTCGTCCTCAAAGGCAATATCGTCGTCAACGTCCTCCTCGTCAGACCATTCGATGTCCAGAGCCGATCGTGACGGGCCCGTGTCTCTGCGTATATCGCTCTCAAAGCGTTGAAACGTCTCAGAATCCATGCCAAAGTAACCAGCATGCTCGTCCTCGTAGTCGAAATCCACATCCATGCTCTCATCGGCCAATTCCGGCGCTATCGGCACGTCTCCCATTGTTCATGGGATAGCACGTAAGATGGTATTTGAGAAATCTAAAATCCCAATTGATAGCTAAAATCCCAGCTGATATCTGAAATCCCAACTGATATCTGTGATTGTAGGCCTTAGATAAAACTAGGCCCTAGACATAACTGTTTTCTTCAGAACTAATGAATAACACTCACTTATCTGGATACAGAATAGTTCAAAGAAAATAGATATAAATAATAATATAAAAAAATATAAAGTATTTATACGAATTGTACTCATCCGGGTAAAGTCCTCCTTCCTAGTTGGGATTCTCCCAAAACACCACTAGAGAATCCACATATCTGATGGAAATCCCAACTGATCATCCTGACATACACTCCATAATGGTAGGTAGGGACTAAGCCAGCATTCGAGTCGTAACTTCTGGATGGTTGTTACTTCTCGATGCTTGTTACTTCTCGTGCACACTAACCCCAGTTTTCGTTCGGCCAGGGTCTCGGAACCCCGTTCGAAGGTTGGGGCCTTCCGGCCAGAAACCAGACCTTCAAGCAGTACTTCCGCTGCTATCCAGTGGCAATGATGCCCGGCAAAGAAAGAGGCAATTTGAACTATTCCGGCAAAATCGTCATGCCTCCAAGTGCCTTGAACAAGCTGACCATGCTGTCTATTTCATATCCTATGCTGTTTGAGCTCGTCAACGATGAGACCGGCCTAAGTACACATGCAGGAGTCCTGGAGTTTATTGCTGAAGAAGGACGAGTATATCTGCCTCAGTGGATGATGGAGACGCTGGCTGTAGCGCCAGGATCGCTCATTGAAATCGCTTCGGCCGACCTGCCTTCCGGCACCTTTGTGCGCATTGAACCCCAGTCGACTGATTTCCTCGATATCAGCGATCCGAAGGCTGTCCTGGAGAACGCCTTACGTAATTTCACCACTCTGACTGTGGATGATATTTTCCAGATCCACTATAATGACAAGGTGTATGCCATTAAGGTGCTGGAAGTCAAGCCGGAGACGGCCAGTAATAGCATATGTGTCGTTGAAACCGATCTGGAGGTCGACTTTGCTCCTCCGGTCGGCTACGTCGAACCGTCTTCATCTACCGCTTCTTCTGCATTACCATCTCGACAGACAGCTACTCCTGTTGGTTCCATGGCTACTTCTATCAAGTACCATGACTTGGCTCGCAAGGAATCATCAGCCAAGACTTTCCAAGGATCCGGCCAGAAACTGTCGGGAAAAGCCACTGCATCATCTTCATCTTCTATATCTGAAACCCCATCAGCACAGTCATCGGTTCTGCAGGAGTTGCCGGCCGTGGACGCACCAGCATTGAACTTGCCTTTTGGGCAGCTATTCTTCGGTTATCCTGTGATCCCACTTAAAGACAAGAAAGCTGAAGAAGAACGAGAAAATCAGGAAAATGCTAATTTCGGCGGTACTGGCCAGACGTTGCGTCAAAGTAGAAAACGCAAGGATAAAGAGGCTGATCTCGAGCCGTCAGCCAGTCCTACGAGCAAACCAAGATCGTACCCAGATGTGATTGAAATTGATGATTGACATTATTTATAGCTGATATATCTAAATAATGATATGAAAGCTGAGTATCTAGAATGATATTGTTTTAGCTGAGAATATCGGACATGATTTTTTAGCTAAGAATATCGGAAATGATTCGAATATCGGAGATGATTTTTTAGCTAAGAATATCTAGTTGATCTAATTCTTTCTTCGTGACGCAACTCGCTGCAAGGCCTTCGGCAAATCCTCAGATTTAATCTTATGAACTGTAGGATTCTCATACGATATCGGTTCGTGCATTTCAAACGTCGGCAGTCGAGACAGGGGCTGTGATGATTCAGGGCTCGTTTGCCGAGTCTGAGTATCAGGGCTAGCTTTAGCATTGGAAGGAACCAGAGGTCGGCTCAGAAACCCATAATGGAACTCGTTGACTCCAAGCAGCAGTTTGGCCAAATTCACCAGTTCTTCCGAGTATTCAACAATCTGCTCGGTCGCTACAGACGTAGCACTCCAGCTCATGTACTTGGTCTTGGCCATCGAGTGACCCTCTCCAGGGCTGGCATGGCCCGACAGTATCAAATCCTGGGCAACAACCTCACGAACCTTATTTACCAGACGTAGATGTGCAATTCTTCCGCTAGGCATGTACTGAGGAAGAGGGTATTTCGTGGTCAACGATTGTTCGACTGCTCGAAACACATTGCTGATGCATCCAAACAGTTGTAGCCTATACAGCTTGACATGAGGCGCAAGTTCATCCAGCATAGCCGAGCCATACTTGAGCTGCAGAAATTGCACATTGTCAAACCGGTCAACTATTTGTCCAAGTACAAAGATGATTTCGCCATAGACTGTTGCTCTATTGGTAAACGGTCCCTTCATTCTAGGCTCACCGGTAGTCAGCTTCCGATATGCTTCGGCCAAAAATAGATGTTTGCGTATGCGATGGCATAGGCGAGTTGCTTTTCGATGGACATCTAAAACGTCAGTACGGCCATTAAAGGTGCTGCTTCTAACGGCAGACTCCAGCTGGCCGCACATCTTCAAGCTCAATATCACATGCTTCGAAAGCTCGTCCCTAGCTCTCACCGGAAACAATGTCATCTGCACCACAGTAGCCACAAAACCACCCACCAGCATGGCTATGCATCGCTTGCCGAAATTCTCTTCAATAGTTCCGGGCACCGTCGGAGTGACTGTACTCTGCACAACAACACCCAGGCTAACTATTCCAATCAAACCTGCCTTGGCATAGGGTGAAGCTATTAAATAGTAATAGCCGAGTATATAACCTGGTGCCATGACTATTGCTATGACTACTCGACCACCGCCATTTTCTCTCCATCCGGCAAAGTAGCTTATTAAACCCCACACAGATCCAATAACAAGGCCAATCGTTCGGATAATAGCCATTTTGATTGTAGCTCCCACAGAGGGTTCTATGGTCAGCATGGCCGTAAACCCTAACCATGTTCCTCGTACACGTAGATACCACTCTCGGGCACTGGGTATAAAAGCCGGGAAGGATACCAGCATCAGAGCGGTTGTGAATTTGATAGCATAATTGAAGTTGTACTCATGCGCGGAACAAAAGTCTCTAATGTCAGCTATCGGCAGTAAAAAAAGGGTTCTGAACCAGCCCAGTGCAGTACCAGATTTGGCAGTCTTCGCAGTAGTCTTGTCAGGGTCCTGGTTTACACGACCATTCATGCTCTTCAAACTCCTGGCATCAGGATCTTGAATCACAGAATGACCAGATCTCAGAAACTTGAGAATATCCTTTCTAGACGATATTTTCGAGAACCAGAACCGGCGTCCAAAGAACCCTTTCCCTTCCATAGCAAGCTCCTGCTCAAACAATGCGATTCCGTTGACTAAAGCGTCAGACAAAAAGACAGCATATTCTCTGAAATTCAGGAGAAAAAGAGATAGCAAGAAATATTCATCACTGGGCAAGAGCCAGTCGTCTCCTTGTAGCCGCACACTGTCGGCGATTTTTTCCAGAAGTATAGGCAACGAACTGTCAAAACTCTCGATACACTTCACCAATTGGCTCAGAGAATTGTCTAGATCTATTTTTGAGAGTTTAGGCAGGTCATTGTTAAAAACGCTCTCATCACTGTCGTCATGGAATGGGCCAGTAGCGATTTCGCGAGCCGGAACATTGTAACAGCGTGCTATGGCTCGGCTCAGAGTAACCCTACCCTTAGACACGGATCGCAGCAGCTCAAAAACAGACTCCTTAACAGTGTCTAGATACTTCAAAAGCAAATAGGGGTCTCCGTGAACTATTTCGCCCTGCGGTCGTAATGTCTCTACTAGATTGGTGACAGATATTCGTGACGACTTGCGGGAAAGTTGCCTTTCAACTGCAGGTCGTACTTTCGAGTTATTTTCAGAAGAGGGTACCGATTTGTCCGAAGCATAATTTACTCCAGTAGATGTTCCAGAGGATCCATCGGGACTGTTTCTATGGCTCAGAGAGCCTAGCAGGGCATATTCGGCCTCACAGGCTCCAGTCAGAGCAATGGCATTGTGAGAAGCTCTTTTCAACTTCTTCAAAATCGGACCCAAATCCTGCGGAGACATGCGTGAGTATGATACTTCGTATGTGGTCTCGGTCAAGAGGGCTTTTGTGGAGTTTAACTTAGCTACCAGATCTGCTCGGTCCTTCTGCAATTTCGGCAGCGAAATCTCATTGATATCACCGCTGAAAAAGGCATCGACAGAATTGCTGATATTGTTATGCAGAGAATTCAGGCTTTGTATGACTGCAGATCCGAGATGCTGAGAGCCAAACTCAGGGAAGAGGCCCAAACTGACGACCAAAGACACACCTATGCTGATCAACACCGGTATAGAGTACTGCCTGGCTATGGAGGTGACCGAGACGAATTCCGAGGTGCAAAAGGTGAAATGGACGACCAGAAACACTGTGAAAGCTATGGGGAAAAGCCTCTCGGACACAGAACGAACATAGCCATGCAGAAACAACATGATGACCTCCATGACAGCCAAGAAACCCAGGGCTTTTTCCTCACCAGTCGAGTCGTTGATTCTCCTGGCAATAAACATGGATAAACAGGTATATCCAAGACCAACAGCCAGCCCACTAGCACACATGACCATGACTTCTACAGTTTGGCCAAATCGTCGCCCAACATGTAAAGTGACGGCTGTGATGAGCATCAGATATATGGCCTGTCCTATAACATCATAGGTGGCATCGATGAAGTTGAAGGCAACGGCGATTTCAGCCACCAAAACCGCTTTGACGATTCGCTTAGCCTGAAGTAGCGTGAGCCCATATGGTAGTGTTAACTTTAACAGAGCTCGCCTAACGTTGTTTGGATCGAAAATCCCCTGAACCATCTGCTGGGATGCACAAGTTGCTGCTTTCAGTGGAAAAGTCAGCAGTTTACGTACAATGCCTTGGCAGCCGTACTAGGGGGATAACAAGGATCTACCATCTCGATTACCGTTATAGTTAATTGTGGGATGAGCCGGTTGAGCAAAATGCCCATGATTTTTTAGGGGGCACGTGACCGTGGACAGGGGGGGTTGCGATAGATGGTAGTTTGTTGGTTATTTGAATATTTGATCGTTTCTGGGTGTTAGATGAGGGTTCTATTTGTATAATATGCATTTTTTTCTTATATATTTTAAAGTTCGGCGTGGTTTTAACTTCCTGTGTTGACTTGTGCTAATTCAACTCTGCTTCCCATCGGATCAACTCAGAGAATCAGAAAACGAAAACAGAAAACAGAAAACATTAAGTAAACACTTTCGGGTTTAGCACTGTCTAACTAGCACTTCACTGCACTCCACTGCACTCCACTGTACTCTAACTAATCCTTCACTACACTCTAACTAACCCTCTACTGTACTATATGCCCCTGTACTCCCCATGTCTGAACTCAATAACATAGATGTTTACGAACTTCTCAGTATACGAGATGATGCACCGCTTTCACAGATCAAAAAGGCCTTCCGTCGTACTTCCCTCAAATATCACCCTGACAAAAACCCTTCGCCAGATGCTGCTGTTAAATTCCATCAGCTCACACTAGCACTAGAGCTGCTGTCTGACACTGCTGAGAGAAAGAAGTACGATCAGAAGAGAGCTGCCAAGAAACAGGCCGATATACGGCGTGCAAACCTGAATGCCGACAGACAGAGATTACGTGAGAACTTGGAGAAACGGGAACGGGAATCTACAACGGCTGGGCAGAAGGAGGCAGAGATGAGTGCGAAATTAGCACGTATACGAGAGGAGAACCAGCTTCGTCGACAACAACAGGAGGAGAATTTAGCCAAGCAGACGGAGCATCTGAAAAAGACTGAGGAAAATCAGGCCAAACAGGAAGACACTGAAGAAAAACGGTCTATACGAGTCAAATATTCCAGTGAATTGCCGGCTGATTCTACTAAAAATATTCTGCATGAAGCATTTGAAAAATCAGGAAAAATAGAACACATCATTCTGCTTCCTAAAACTGCTGCTTCAACTTCTGATTATCTTTCTGCTCTTGTTGTGTTCAATGCTGTAGAGGCCATAACGACAGCCACAGAGGTACCGTTGACGAGCTTTGAGGGCATAAAAGTCAAATCTATCAAACCTCTACACAAACCAAAGGATTCAAAGCATACGAAAAAAGAAGTCAAGCCTGAAAAGTCCACTGACTCGTCATATCATCAGTCGACTCTGGACAGACTGAGAGCTTTTTCCAAATCAACAGCATAAATTATTTATTTTCATCATCTATAAAAGTAGCCACATGGCGATAAACTGGCATACAAAGCTATAAAAGAAGAGAAACTGGATTCTCTTTTGTCGCTGACTGGAGTTGATAGTTTGGGTTCCTGTGGCAGAGTTGTCAGGCAGCAGAATGTATCTCAACGAACGCAACAGGAAAAACGAGTTGGATGTCGCTGTGTACAAAAAGACAGTCCACTTGAAAAACTGCCCGGGAATGACATAAGAAGCCAGCATGGTGGCGGTGATACTGAGGTTAGTTCAGAAGGTTAAGCACGAGGCTATAAACACAAGGTTCACAGCTTAAGGTTAAGCCCAAGGTTAAGCCCAAGCTCAAGCCCAAGCTTCAGCACTATACTTACGGTATGAACTTATAACCACTGTATGCAGCAAAATCCAACAAATGCGAGCCTGCACTGAGAATGTACGTGCCAAGCTTAAGCAGCAGCAGTTCAGCTATCATGAAAGCAACGATTTTCGATGCTTGGAAGCCCAGGATTTCGGGGTGAAATGTACCATGAAGACCTGCTAGGACTGAGGAGAGCAACACATAGGTTGTGCATGCCATGACTGGATGTTAGCTTGGTGAATACAGCAAAGCTATTTTGGTGGTTCTATCGTTCCGTTTTCCACTTACCTGGAATATACATATCTGGAGCATTGATATCGTCTCGAGCCGTGCAATAAGTGTCGACATTGCTAGAACCCTCTGCTCTTTGCATCAGTCGAGACCACTGTTTATGGAGCCAGGGAAATAATATAAGGGCGATTTTCCGTATCACGTAGGAGTTTGATACCTGGAAGTAGTATTTGAACGCAGGTATCGGCACGTATTCATTGAGCTGGAATGTTAGTAAGAGCTAAAAGCTTCATGAACCCGCATTCGTGAACTCGTCTCATAAACTCGCTCATGAACTCCCTTCATCTACTCCCCTCATCTACTTACACTCCTTCCAATATACTCCTGACCATATGTAAACGCATTGCGTCCGACTTCTATGCCAATCTGCGTGCTTGGATCATTAAATATATTCCCATAGTTGCCGTATCCCGCAGCCCCCGCACTCGGCTGCCCGCCGGCCACCGCGCCCTTCGGAGCATATATATTCTGACTAGTCGCATACGGTTGTGTATGATATGCACTTTGAGAGCTGGAATGCGCTTGGCCGACCGGAGGTGGTGATCGAAGAGGCGGGATCGGATGCTGAGGCACGGGATGGTGAAGTGGCGGTGAAGTGGCGGGATTGCCCTGATACTGCTGATTGCCGCTATACATTATGATTCGCTGGAATGCGCGCGAGCTCGGACGACGGAAATGTCAGTGTTTTTAGCTGTTTATTATAATTTCAAGTTGGAAAAGGTGACAGCAAAATGAACCCAACGGTCGGGTCACGTGAGGGCGGAGAGACAAGTACGCGTATTTTTATCCTACAAGGGGATAAATTAGTATTTTTTATATATTTTTAGAGTTTATATACTTGTAATAGTAAAGCATTTAAAGTAAGTTTTTGTACGGTATCGGCAATTCATGATTCATTGCCCCGTCAGTTGTCCGACAGCTGCAATATCAAAGATAAACACTGCAAATTGACATCTGCAAATTAACACTCTCCAAATTGCAAATCCCATATCACTTGCCTTCTCCCCTTATCCTCATCTAGCTTTTAAATCCCACGAATACGACAACCATCTGTTGATCGCAACCAACGATGCTGCAGGCTGATCCCACGAGATGAGATGGCCAGCATGTAGAAACTTAACAAACGTCAAAATGCCAAAGTTGCGCACCGTAGCATGCTGAACGTTATTCACCACCCAGGGTGTTACCGTGCTATTGTCGAATTCCTCCTGCCCTTCCCATTCAATCGCTTTAGCTACCTCTTCGTTTCCTATCCAGTTGTATACACCATCCAAGTCACCGGCTGCAATGAGCACAGGAATGCTGTGATTTAGCAAATAGCTTAGATTCGGAAGTGCTGATTTAAGTTGAGCTCCAGACTTGGTATACAGGTTGTAAATCGTCTTGTTGCATGCTTCCACTTTACGTATAGGTGATCCAACCAGCTCCTGAACATACGGTTGGTTCAAGTACTCCGTATAGTATTCGTCCTGAGGATAACATCGGCCAATTGAGCAATTCTTCTCGAGATTGAATATGTTTCCATGATAGCTCAAGAAAATATTGTTCAAGCAGTATGATGCTGCTGCACTGCATGGACCAGGGCCATTATCTCGACAGTCTTCAATCTGATCACTGCATTCAGCTGCTGCAAGACTAAGCTGAGCACACGTATAATTGCTGACCACTGCAGGATATCCTCCTTCTCCACAGAGCATTTCGGGGCCAGTTTCATATTGAATCAAGGCATCCAGTAGTCCTGCAAACACAGACACGGAATGAAGGTTGAACTGGCCACGACAGACGATTTCTCGGCCTGTTGCAGCTGCAGTATGACCAGCGTCTGAGAACCCAGATATGTGCAGCTTGTTTTGAGCATATTGTGGAAATACCTCAAAAAAGCTCTCCAAGAAGTCGTGTATTTGATCAGCTGCATCAGCATCATTGTCTACCGGCTCGGTACTTAGAGAATATCCAGTTCCTGCAGGTTCATCGAGCCAGATCACCGAGGCATTAGCATTCCACGAAAAGGGATTATCAACAAGACTCAAATCCTCCTGGATAATAGACGGTCCATTCACGTAAGCTACTCCTTTGAAGGACGAGCAGCCCATTCCACCATTCAACCAAACAACAATAGGGTCAGTAGCCGGGTCATTTTTCGACTCGTAAAACCAATAAAACAGCTTGTTTTTTCCATCAGCAACATCGGCAAATCCCGCATATCCATTGGCATCGTCTTCCCATCCTAAGGAGTTCACGTCCTTGACTGTAATATCAGCTAAGATTACAGGAACAAGCAGTGAGCACCAGACCAGGTTTAAAAGTACATTCATGTTGCGTATAGTTTTGTAACACGTGAAATCGGGCTATTTATCAATGATATTTAATAGCATTTCCTTCATAGTTTTTGATCATAGATCCATTGAACCATAATTTCTTATATCACCATGAAACTCATATGGAATACTATGGTTTATATATAAAAGAAGAAGAATCGGAAGGTTTCGAAACTAGGCATGGCTCAAAACTATGTAAAAACTATGTAAAAAATGTAAATTTCATAGTATCGATTTTCTAAATATTTTTTCATGGATAAATTGCAATTTTATCATTTTAGCTCATATGCTTCAAACTCGCACGGCTGATGCGCGATCAAAACGCGAACTTTCTAATTTATCCAACGCGTTGAACACTCTAATACATCATTTACGGAAGATATGCCCGGACCAGCACAAGGAGGTAAGAACTTCGGCTCGAATACGCGGTTCAAGAAGAATACGAACGTACTTCCGAAGTTAAATAATGAAAACAACGTATCAAGGGATGGCACGTCGACTGCTCGTCGGTTCGACAATGTTCAAACTACGGACCAAATCGATGCCAAAATGGGCTTCAATAGATATGAACATGGCCCCAGTAAGGTCGGATGGCTTATAAATATGCATAATACTGTCATCGACTCGCCTGAAGCTCCAGAGGGTTTGGCTGCTGTTGATTATTACTTCCTGGATGAGGACGGAGGGGCTTTCAAAGCCACTTTAAATTACGACCCCTATTTCTTCGTTTCGTGCAAAGTCGGCACTGAAACAGAAGTAGAGGAATATTTACGAAGATCGCTTGATTCTCCGGTCAAGAAGATCAACCGAGTCAAGAAGGAAGACCTGAAACTAGCAAACCATCTAGTCGGTAGAAAGAGAGCTCTGTTGCAGCTCCTGTTCCATAACGTCTCTGATCTCTTGCGAGCTAGGCGTATTATCATGCCTTTAGTTGGCACGAACAAGAAACGTCAAGAAGCTCAAGAAAGTTACGAGGCTCTGGAAGACGAGCAAGCCAGCCGAGAAGTGCATGAATATATCGAGGATATCTTTGAATACGATGTCCCGTATACAGTCCGAGTGGCCATTGACAAGGGTAAGTATGGTTTACAGCGCAGTTTTCCCGTGTTTTCTCGCTAACTCCTAATATCAGACATCAGAGTCGGTAATTGGTACACCGTAGAATCACAACAGGGCCAGGTGGATATTAAACTTATTCCCGGAAGAGATCTTCGTGCCGATCCGGTAGTTATGGCATATGATATCGAAACTACAAAGGCACCGCTTAAATTTCCTGATGCTCAGGTCGATAAAGTCATGATGATCTCCTTCATGATTGACGGTGAAGGTTTCCTCATCACAAACAGAGAAATCGTCTCCAAGGATATCGATGATTTCGAATACACACCGAAACCAGAATATCCCGGTCAATTCACTATTTTCAACGAGAAAGACGAGAAATCACTGCTGGAACGGTTCTTCGAGGTCATCAAAGAAGAGAAACCGACCGTCATAGCTACTTTCAACGGTGACTTCTTCGATTGGCCGTTCGTCGAAGCACGAGCAAAGCATCATGGAATAGACATGTACCAAGAAATCGGCTTCCGAATTGATCAAGAAGGCGAGTTCAAGTCTACTCATTGTGTTCATATGGACTGTTTCCGCTGGGTTAAACGAGACAGTTATCTGCCTCAGGGATCCCAGGGCTTGAAGAGCGTCACGACATCAAAACTTGGATACCATCCTATTGAGATAGATCCGGAGTTGATGACTCCATATGCAATTGAGCGGCCGCAAGTTATGGCAGAGTACTCGGTGTCTGATGCCGTGGCTACCTACTACTTGTATATGAAGTATGTGCATCCTTTCATCTTCTCGTTATGCACCATTATTCCTCTGAATCCTGATGAAGTGCTTCGAAAAGGTACTGGTACACTCTGTGAGATGCTTCTAATGGTTCATGCATACCAAGGAAACATCCTCTTCCCTCAGAAGTTCACAGAGCCTGCTGAACGATTCTACAACGGGCATCTGGTTGAGTCTGAGACATATGTTGGAGGCCATGTAGAATCACTGGAAGCTGGTGTGTTCCGCAGCGATATTCCTACATCTTTTGACATCGATAAGACTGCTATTGATGAGCTGATCGGTGATCTTGACCAAGCTCTGCACTTCGCCATTGAAGTCGAAGGGAAGTCGAAAATGGAAGACGTCACCAACTATGACGAGGTCAAAAATGAGATTGAGACTGCGCTGTGTAATCTGAGAGATCGACCAAAGCGCCAGGAGAAGCCCTCTATCTATCACGTTGATGTCGCGTCCATGTATCCAAATATCATCACCACAAACCGTCTGCAGCCGGACGCTATAGTCACTGAAGATGATTGCGCAGCCTGTGACTTCAATCGCCCTGGCAAAGTATGTGATCGCAGACTTCCGTGGTCATGGAGAGGAGAGTTTTTGCCAGCCAAGAAGGAAGAGTACCTATTGATCAAGAATACTCTGGCAGGTGAATTGTTTCCAGGCCGAACACCTAACGCTCCAATGCGTAAATGGGATCAGCTTTCGCCTGGAGAGCAGTCTAAAATCACCAAAACACGACTCCAGGAATATTGCAGAAAGGTATATCATAAAGTCAAGCAGACAGAGACTGTCGAGAGAGAAGCTATCATTTGCCAGCGAGAAAATCCCTTCTATGTCAATACGGTGCGATCATTCCGTGACCGTCGTTATGAGTTTAAGGGCTTGCAGAAGGTCTGGAAGAAGAAAGCTGATGCTGTCGGAAGCGACGATCCTGTTGCACTTGCTGAGGCACGTAAGAAAGTCATTCTTTACGATTCCATGCAATTGGCCCACAAAGTCATTCTGAACTCTTTCTATGGATATGTCATGAGAAAAGGTTCACGATGGTACTCCATGGAAATGGGTGGTGTAACGTGTTTGACCGGTGCAACTATCATTCAGATGGCTCGACAACTGGTAGAGCGAATCGGCCGTCCTCTGGAGCTTGATACTGACGGTATTTGGTGTATTCTTCCAAAATCTTTTCCAGAGGATTTTGTCTTCGAGCTGAAAAATGGCAAGAAGTTGCCGATATCGTATCCTTGTGGAATGTTGAATCATCTTGTTCATGCCAAATTCACCAACCACCAATATCAGACTCTGGTTGATCCTAAGAGTATGAAATATGAGGTGTCAAGTGATAACAGTATTTTCTTCGAGGTGGACGGTCCTTATAAGGCAATGGTGCTTCCAACTTCAAAGGAGGAAGGAAAGGGTTTGAAGAAGAGATATGCTGTGTTCAACGAGGATGGCTCACTTGCTGAATTGAAAGGCTTTGAACTCAAACGAAGAGGAGAATTGCGCTTAATTAAAGCTTTTCAAAGTCAGTTATTCAGCTTTTTTCTCGAAGGAAAGACTCTTGAAGAATGTTATGCTGCTGTTGGCAATGTAGCCAATTCCTGGTTGAGTATTATCGACAGCCACGGAGCCACTTTAGAGGACGAAGATCTGATAGATTTGATTTCTGAAAACAGAAGCATGTCTAAGACTCTGGAAGAGTATGCTGGTCAGAAATCGACGTCCATTTGCACAGCTCGACGTCTGGCTGAGTTCCTTGGGCCTCAAATGGTCAAGGATAAAGGATTGGCCTGTAAATATATCATTTCCAAGGATCCTATAGGTCGTCCTGTCACTGACCGAGCCGTTCCAGTGGCCATTTTTTCGGCCGAAGTACATGATAAATCACATTATCTTCGCAAATGGCTCAAGAACCCTGCCCTGGACGACTTCGATCCTCGAGCCATCATTGACTGGGATTATTACAGAGAACGTCTGGTATCTACGATCCAGAAGATCATCACGATCCCTGCAGCGCTGCAGCATGTGAATAATCCCGTTCCTAGTGTTGCTCATCCGGCATGGCTCGACAAGAAGCTGGCATCTGCTCGAAATCCTATGGTTCAGCAGAGTTTGACGTCGTTCTTCGGTCCTAAAGGTTCATTGCAAGACATAGAAGATGCAGGCTCATCGTCTAAAGCTGAAGGTTCATCGGCTGCTCCTAAAGTGGCCAAAGTCACAGTAGCCAAAAGAAAAGGCCGTGGTGGAAATGTCCAAGAGGAAATTCCTACTCTTCCTCAGGAAGTACCGTCTACCGACGATTATAAGGAATGGCTCAAGTATAACAAAATCAAGTGGAAAATACAGAGCTTGACGAGGAAGAGAAGACAGCAATTGTTTGGCCCGAGATCTCTGGGTGGTTCGAATAATTTGTTGAATACTTTGAGAAACCAGCATGAGAAGGCATATTCCAGTACATGGCAGATTCTTCAGTATTTACCGTCTCCCTCGGGCAATCCTGGTGAAATTCGCGCATATGCTCTTATCAACGATAAAATTCAGAATATCCGAATTAACGTGGAGAGAAAGCTGTTTGTATGCTTCAAGCCGGGAGCACCAGTCCCTAGAATTGATATACCGGGCAGTCTCGTCAGCCCATCGTCTTATATGATGCCAGATGGTACGACTTCCGATAGGCTGTTCATGCTGACTATGCCGGAAGATTCATATGTCAATGAGCTGCAGAAGCCCAATAGTATCTTCAAGAGCTCGTGTGTTGAACGAGTATATGAGTCTCATATCGCTCCAGAAGAAAGAGCAGTCTTCAATCTCAGGGGTTCGTGCATTTTGTCCGATTCCAGCCCTGGTCTTCTTGGAAAGGGTCTAGAAAGAGGATTCCAAGACACATGGCTGAAGCCAGTTTCTCGAGAGTATCTGGAGACTCCTGTCAAATTCACCTATGTGTATTTGGTGCACATTGTCTATCTGAATCATCAGATATTTGCTCTGTTCAAGCCGTGGTCCAACAGCTGTGACGCCTTTATTCTGAGAGGAGACGGATCCAATGCTATGGAAGATTTCCTTCCAAGTGTCATGAAGCTCTATAAACAGGAGTTTGCTGCTGCTCGTGGCCAGCTGAACGATGAAGATATAGAGTATTCGGCTGATCTCCATTTTGAGGAGAATGTCTTCAACAGTGCTAGTAGGCTCTATCGAAAGCTAGGTGAAAGTCTGAGTCAGATCATGTCGGAAAAAGGATCCAAGGCAATACTTTGTGTTCAGTCACCGCAAACTACTCGTCTGATGAAACTCATGCGACCAATGGCAGAGTTCCCATGTGTTGAAATCAGGCCGTCTTCTACTCCTTTGCCGTCAATTGGTTGGCAACTGGCTTGCAGCAAGAGACTAGTCAAGTCTTATCTTGGCCTTGGTCCCTGGCTCAATTATTTGAAGAAGCTTGCGAAATTCAGCAATATTCCTCTCGGAAACCTCAAATGCGACGACATTGGCTATTTGATAGACGTCATGTACGCTCGAAAGCTGACACAGAAGCAGTGCGTGCTATGGTGGTCGCGAAACTCTATTCCTGATGAAGGAGGCATGGAAAAGGATTCAATTCTGCCAATGCTTGATCCCCTCGATCTTCCTGTGGTCAACAATCCGGGCCTGTACTCAAAGGTTTGTTTGGACTTGAAAATTGCCAATTTGTCTGTCAATACTGTCGCAACGGCTTCGTTGGTAGCAGAGGAAGCTGCAGAAACTGCCGTGGTTGAGGCAGGTGGTGATGGAAAGAAAAGCCTTTTCGTGGAAAATGCGTTTTCAACCGAAGCTCTAGCGGTGCTGAGCTCGACACTTGGCGAATGGTATTCTAAAGCTGCAGCTGGTGATGAGGTCAGTGATAATCTGATCAACGGATTCGTGGGATGGGTGTCATCTCCACAGTCGTACTTATACGACAGATCACTGTTTTATCACGTTCAGAATGTTTCCAAGACGCTGTTTATCCATCTAATTTCTGAGATCCGCAAGGCTGGTTCCACCCTTGTTTATGCCGATGAGCATCGTTTCCTCATAGCCACGAACAAGAGCGTGGTTGAAAACACCTATGGATATGCGAATTATCTCATCAAGTCTATCCGATCGAAGCCGCGCTTTCAGCTTCTGGATATATCTGTTTCTGAATACTGGGATACTCTCTTCTGGATGAATAGGTTCAATTATGGTGGCCGAAGTTGCAAACAGGTTACAGCCGACGATGAACAGAAGCTTGATATGGTTGGGCGATGGCATATCGAGTCGTTTTTGCCGCCTTTGCTCAGAGAGGAATTCAATGGCTGGGTCTGTGAGTTTATCGACCGAGTCGGTTCAGCTCTTGATAAGAATCGACATGAGAATGGCATATATGTGCACAAAGATGACGAAGATAACGGAGAGGCGGATGAAAGTGCATTTTTTGCCAAGGGAATTTTGCACGCTCTGGATAAGCCATTGGTGAAGCGCATTCAGCAACTGCAGAGGCAGTACATGGACAGTCTGAGCAATGCGGATGTGGCTGTCCAGTTCCAGTATCCAAAACTTCCTGGAGGACATCGACAGTCTGGAAACCCGATACTTCAGCTTGTGAAATACCTAGCGAGCGTATTTTCACTTTCTAAAGATCTGGAAATTGAAGCACAACTGGTTCGTCGACATATGCTGGATGTACTGGAAGTCAAGGAGTTCAGTCCAGAAGCACAATTCACAGACCCAAGTGCTAGTTTGAAGATTTCCAAGGTTGTGTGTGAACGGTGCAGTTTCATCCGAGACATTGATATTTGCCGGGATGACGAAATAGTGCGCGAAGTCAACGGTAACTTTGGCTGGGTGTGCGAGAATTGCCAGCATGAGTACAATCGTCTGGTTCTAGAAGAACGGCTTATTCAGGAGTTGGAGCAGCTGTTGACCAAGTTCCAGGTGCAGGACTTGCATTGTGCTAAGTGCAAGAAGGTCAGGGATGATTACCTTTCAATGTATTGTGAATGTTCAGGACCATGGATCGAGACAGTTCCCTTGGAGCAGACTAGAAAGACGGTTGCAGTTTTCCAGCAGGCTGCGGAGTTTTATAAGTTCAAGATGGTGCTGCAGATAATCGACGGTATAGCATGGAGCTAGCAGGACGAAGGCAGAGGAGAATGCCAGCAGAACAGCATGAGCCAAACAGCTTAAGCAGAACAGCATAACATAGCAGCATATGCAGAACAGCTACGCCGAACAGCATTTTAATAAATATTCGTGACGCCTACCCAAACACAATATCCTCCTTGGTCATATCGCAGATTGTGCATTTCCTAGTAATGACCTTCTGCCCCGTCTCGTCAGCAGCATTGTCCTGGACAGTCCAGTCATGAGCATGCTGGTTCTGATTCCTCTTGGTGATATTAGCTGACCTTGTTTTTCTCCTCATGTCACGCAGTTTCTCCAGGAACTTTTTCTCTTTACGAGCCTTTTTGTCGGCTACTCGCCGCTCATATTCCTGGTCCAGGCCATCTGGGCCTCCCCACTTCGAGAAGGAGAACTCCTCGACTTGGTACCTCAAAAACAACATCATATTGCTGTAAGTTGACCTGTGAGGATTTGGCTTCTCAAGATGAGGTAATAATTCGGTATCTCGAAGCTCAGGATCTGTAAGTAGGTAATCTTCCTTGCATTCAGTCTTGGTCAGCAGAGAGTACTTCTCAGGGTACTTCTCTCGACAACCTATGCAAACTCTGCACTTAAATACGTCGTATAATTGGAAATCCAACTCGGCACTTCCGCATTCAAAGCATTTAGGAGCGTCTGGGTGATCTACGGGGACTCTGCCTCTGAAGGTATGGTTTGGCCTCTCCACAGCAGGCGTACTCGATGATCCTGCGTCGTCGTCCACCAAATATCCTCCTCTAGTGTCTTCCATGCGTGATAAATCGTATTCTATGTAATTCCGAAACTTGTCATTTACCGGCGGCAGCGGCGTGGTGTCTGCATCGCGATTACTGCTGGGCAGCCGATCTGGAGCCGTGAACGCAGCCCCGGATCTCTCTCTAGCCAGCCTATCTTTAGTAGCCTGTAGTCTTTCTAGCGCCCTAGCTCTACGCTCATTCTGGATATTAGATATCCCGTTATTCTACGCTTCCCGTGCCGTTTTACTTACTTTATCCCTTTCGTTCTGATTTGCCATGTTGAGAAGATGGCTGGAAATCCCAGGCAACTACGAGTGGAATTTAGCAAGCGTACAATCACGAGAAAAGAACAAAGTCGGCAAAACACGCGAATTCAGGGCCTGAGAAATGCTTATCGATGAGAAAATACTAGCTGATATCCAGAATACCGTGAAGGGCCGCGATGTGCAGCTGGAATTGCTCAATACGTTGCTGTGGAGAGATCATATGCTGAACCCCACGGCCATTGTGCTCCATGGAGCTCACAGCACGGGGAAAACTTATACGTTGAGGAATTTTTTGGAGAATTGCAGCTTGGAATATTCTTGGATTTCCTGCGATCAATGTATTACGCCGAGAATTCTGTTCCAGAAGGCCATCAAGGCTATATATGCCAATACTCAAGCATCTACAGATATGTCCAATGCTGATACGGGAGTTGAGAATTTCACTATTTTCAGCTCATATTTAGAGACGTTTTTCAAGGAAAACAGCATCGACAGGACCCATGTTCTTGTTCTGGACCGTCTGGATCGGTCCTTTGAGGACTCCAATGCTCTGTTCAGCTGTTTTGCTCGAATAAACGAGATTGCAAATATCCCGAACCTGCTGACTATCTACATCATCAATTCACTGGAGCCGGATTCACTTATAACCTGTGCAATTCCCCATATCTGGTTTCCTCGGTACTCCAAGCCCGATTGTCTGGAGATCCTCGCATCCATGAACCCCGACCGAAAAATGACCACTTTATGGACTTCTTTCTGCTCCTTAGTCTATGACTCCCTAGGTGCCTATACAGGGTCCGACATTCGTCTTTTGAAGCATGCTATAACCAAGTTATGGCCCATTTTTATCAAGCCAGTGGAATCTGGGCAGCACAAGCCCTCAGAGATCATCAAGCTCTTTCGAGCCAGTGAGCCGTATTTGACCTCTGAGTTTGCTGTGGCCAATCCTCTGGTAGAAAACATCACTGAGCAGGAATCTGAAGAAAGTTACAACCTTCCTGTACAATCTAAGTTTCTCCTCTGTGCAGCATACTTGGCTTCCTACAACCCCCCACAGTTCGATATCCGCTTCTTCTCCAAAGCCAAAGAAGCAAGAGGAAAAAGAAGAGACACTTCACGGAGAAAGGCTCTGAAAATCAACCCTCGGTCTCTAGCAGCTCCGTCTTTCGAGATGGAACGAATGCTGGCTATTTTGCATTCCATCTACCCCGACGACGACTTCCTTTCCAGTGTCGATATCGGCGTACAAATAGCCACTCTGACCATGCTTAAGCTGATAGTACGAGCATCCTCCACCGATCCTCTGGACTCACGAACCAAATGGAGAATCAATACCGGCTGGGAATTCGTCAAGAAACTTGCTGATGAAATCGACTTTGATATTAATGAATATGTAATGGAATAAGTACATAAATGATCTATTTATATGAATAAATATATCCTACAGCTCAATCAGAACCGGCTCCTCTTTGGGCTCAGGGGGTTTATTGACTGTTTCCGCGTTCTGAGGTGGATAGGAATAAGGCTCGGGGGGATATCCGTTCGGAGGGCCATATTGAGACGATGCAGTACTTCCGTTGTAACTTGCGCTCGGAGGAGCACTAGGCGGAGCTGCTGGTGCAACAGGAGGGTAGTATGACGAGTATTGCTGAGGAGGTGGTGCAGCGTACTGTGGGGGAGCCGCATAGTGCGATGATCCCCTATACGAAGCCGATAGTCGCTCCTCGAGAAGTTGATCATACAACCTGATAATGGCCGTGAGTTTTCCATGCATATCTTCCAGTTTCTCACTCTTATCAATAGTCGTTCTGAGCCCACTGGCAAGCCTTGGACGGAGTTCGCCGACTTTCTCATGCAATTCCTGCAGTTGAGTGTTCTGGAGTATTGACCCAGGAGGTGCAGCTTCCATCGAGTCAACTAGCTGTACATATTTGTTGATGGCCTCTTCTTCAGCTGAGGAGAAGCTTTGATCGTCCAGAGCTACATTGCCTGAATATTGCGGTGAGATTGTAGGTAGTGCTCCAGAGTATTGTGGGTTCAGATGGTTCTGGCCAGTAGAGTGTGAAGAGACCGGATAAGGAGTAGCACTAGAGCCATTATAAGGAGCAGCACTAGAGCCATTATAGGGAGTAGCACTAGAACCGTTATAAGACGGAGTAGCTGATGCAGAGGGAAGCTGGTACAGATTGTTGGCAAAGCCTGATGACGGTTGTTGTTGCGTTGGCTGACTCTGCTGTGGCTGACTCTGTTGTTCCATGTCTCTCAAAGAAGCAGCAATAGCAGCCTTCATATCGTCATCGTCGTCATCGGCAGTCGAATGCGTGACTGTGTTAGCTGCTGTCGGAGCTGATACCGGTGCCGCAGCTATAGCTTTGTGTTTATTGGCCTCTTCTAGAGACAGCCTGATAGCACGCTGGAAGTCGTCCTCGTCGTTCTCTGTGCCCGTCGATGCCGGTGCAGACTGATCGGGAGGCGGTAAATTGCTCTTCTTCCTATCGGTGAGTTTCTCGTAGCAGTCGTCACACACCCGAACAGGCTCGTTGATGCCGAAATGAGGAAGTGCAAGGAAATTATTACAGTACTTCTGAATGTACACGCCCCCGCAGTTGCGACAGTGGTGTTTCCTGTTAACAAAGGAAAACGGCGTTCCCGACTTCATACAAGTGTCGCTATCGACCCATTCAGGCGGAGCACTGGTATCGAAGAAGGAGCTGTTGATTTTGGCACTGGACGACGGGAACTGGAAGCCCTCGGCCCTGAGGTCCTTGTAGACCTTTTCAATGTATCCAAACTGCATTTGCCCTTCAAAAGATAACGCCCAGTTCTGCAAAAGTTCCAGCATGAGAAGTTTAACGTCGGGATTGACCGACCCTTCCAGAGGCTTGAGGACCAGCACAAAGGTATCCATAAACTCACGGGAAGCAATCTCCGTGAGGAAATGCGTGCCTCCGTTCTTGATAGTAATGTCCAGAAGATGCAATACGGCTATTTGAACGTTGGGGTTCTTGTGGAGTAAACGTCTCTTTAGGGACCTCATGGCGTCCTTAGGAGGCACAGTCTTACTACGAATTAAATCACATATCTCCAGATTCAGCGCCAGGTCCTGCGACCCGCTCGGCAGGTTCTCGCTGGTCGCCTGCTCGACCTTGTCGTCGATGGAAACGGCCGAAGCGAACCAGCTCATGATGGTGGCGTGTGGTGGGAGTGGGAGGTGAAGTTGATATTGCATTTATCAGTAGATAGCATAGGAACGATTGGGAAGAAGGCTTCTGCAGCAACGCTATAGACATTTAGGAAGATACGAAGATTTGGGAATATTTACGTTAGTTCCTAGACATTTATTTGAGACTTCATTTCATACGAGTATTGCTGATCATGCCCGTCTCGAACCTCGTCCTGGCAAAGCTCAAGGCCCAGCTCAAAATGGCCATCAACCGGCTGCGAATCATCCAGCAGAAGGAAACTGCTGTGGCCAAACAGCAGCGCCGATACATGGCCCAATTGCTCGAGGAAGGCAAGGAGCAGAGTGCCAAGATCCGTGTCGAGAACATCATAAGGCAGGACTTGCATGTGGAGGTGCTGGAGATCCTCGAGCTGTACTGCGAGCTGCTGCTGGCCCGAATCGGCCTGCTGGAGACCTCTGCGACCTGTGATCCCGGGCTCGAAGAAGCCGTCAAGACGCTCATATGGTCTGCGCCTCGCACCGAGGTTAAGGAATTGCATAATATCAGGGACTTACTGTTGCGCAAGTTCGACAAGGAGTTTGGCCAGGATGCCATAGACAATGCGTCGCATACTGTTTCTGAGAAAGTCGTCAGTCGGCTTTCAGTCGAACCACCGAAACCTGAATTGGTCGACTTGTATTTGGTTGAAATCGCCAGAGCGTACGGGGCTCCATATAGTGGGCTGCCTCCTCCAGCAGCTGAAGACGACGATGAGGACCAAGGAGGAGCCAAAGCTTCCAAGAAGGAGGAATTGACGGCAGAACAGCAGAAATCAAGACGAGTTTCGGGATTAGAAGGGCTGCAGGATCCTGAAAAACAGCCTGAGGCTCCTATAAAGATCAATGCTCCGTCGCCTTCTACAGACAACCCTTCGCCTCGAGTGAAGATGTCCAAGGCAGCGCAGGCTCAGAACGAGATGGACGATCTGAAGGCGAGATTCGAGGCATTGAGGAAGAAGTAGGCGAGACGCAGCGGGGCATTCAAGAGAGTAGGCAGAGTTACCCAGCTAGTATCGCTAGTATCGCTAGTATCGCTAACACTCTCTACACTAAACAATATATTTACAAGCATACACTCAGCACTCTACACTCAGCACTCTACACTGTTCTAGGAACCTCTATAAATACAGGAATGTCTCGCCTCACTCTCACTCCGCCTTCTGGCTCTTGTTGTACTTCGTCATCTTCTCCAGCGAATACCGCAACGATCTCGACACTCCGGCCGTGAATATGCCCTTAGCAGACTGCGTCAACGCCGGCCATCGCACCGTCTTGCGAATGGCTCCCGACAAGTGGCTCTCGATGTTCTGATCCGCAGCTATATCCTGATCTGCCTCGTTGCATTGGCCATGACCCTCCTGTGTTCGAGAACCCTGTGGGATTTTATAATAGTCATATAACCTTAGTTTGAACGTGTTCGGAAGCCTTGAAACCATGTTGCCTCGCATGACAAAGTCCATTTTTTGCTGCAGCAGAGCGATCTGGATCTCGTCTTTCCACTGCTTATGATCAGCATCCTTGAGATGCAGGTTCGGAAGCGAGTCCATTAGCGGTGAATACAGTCTGCGGAAGTTCAGAAACTGCGATTGCACGATATTATGGACCTTATTGGGGTTTTCTCCAAAGGTCATGCGGAAATCGCCCATGTATGAAATGCCGGCGATCTTCATGTACAGATCGAACTCTGTGAATTGTTCCGGCAACAGCAGCAGAGCGGTTCGTAGAGCAGAGAGAAGATTCTTCTGATTAATGAATCGGACCTGAGGCTCATCTCGTAGAATTTTCACCGGTTTATGTAACCTGCCTGCAAGGTACAGAGTATCCCATTGTTCCAGGTCTCGTTTTAACGTGTCGAGAGAAACAACACCGTACTTGAGCTTTGTGCCATTAATTGTAATATACGGATTGAAGTAAACGCCAGCGCCTATTGAATCCTGTATTCGACTAATGGCATTGGAGCCCAGAAGTCGGGTGGCTGAGTAATGATGCGGGTTATGCTTCATGTTGAGAGAATGCCAGTGCTGAGCGTGAGTAACGGCGAATATCAGATCGACCTGGGGCGTCTTTGTGCTATCAACGCCCTGATTGAATACAGCCGATCCGTATGCAAAACTGTATCGCACAGGAGCCCTGAAAGTGCGCACAATGTTGCGGAGATGATCCGAGTACTCAGTAGATACATGCATATGCTGATTGTGACCGAATTCCGAGGGCAAATCGGAGAATTTCTGGATCTCCTGATACGACCGGATATGGTGATCGGTGTATTCGAGCATCTTCATGCCTTGATTCCGGGCGAATCGCATGGACATGGCGGAAGGGTGCGGGAAGAAGTAGAGTGATGGGAAGATATATACGGTGCGGAGAGCCGATCCGAAGTGCGGGGGCCGTAGAGAGTAAATAGGAACAAGAAATAGAAGTACTATAAAGAAATATAGCAATATTGGAATATTAGAATATTAATGGACTTTATCGCTTATTACCGCTTATTACGCTTATTACGCTTATTTACCTTGTTTCTTCATAGATCTATTACTAATTCAATACGTCATCTCCATCATCATCTCTCGATCATCATCTCACATCACCATCTCCCCCCATCTCCTGATCTATCAGATTATCTGCCGACTCATGATTTCCAAACGTACCTTCCCAGCCGTGTTCTCGTAGATAATGGGCAAAATTGCGATCTCGATTGGCCAGATCCTCGTCCTTGAGATGAGGAACGAAGAAGAAGGTCATTGCAACACCAACCAGTCCAATAATGGCCGCAATAATAAAGGTCCATCGTTTACCCAGATTATCCTGAATCGGCGTGAAAACCTGTGTACCAATGGCTGCTCCAGCCTTGCCAAATGCTGCGGAAAACCCATAGAATGTGCCTCTGATACCGGTAGCATAGCACTCTGACGAGATCAGGCCAAGCATATTACCAGGACCCAAATTACCCATTGACTGCATGCATCCGTAGAAAATAATAAACAGAGGAATGATCTTCTGGATCTGGTCGTACGAGCAGCCAATGATCAGTCCAAACACAATGTATCCACTGAATCCAACCATCATGGTGTATTTGCGGCCGATCTTCTCACACAGAAAAGCTCCAATGAACACACCAGGAAGAGCAATGACACCAAGCAGCAAATTCCACTCGGCAGTCAGCTTTATATCAGTTGGGTCCTTAATAACACTGGCAATGATTGTGCCTGAGAAAATTCCGTTTGGAAAGGTCACAAAATCGTATAGAAACCAGCACCCCGCAGTTCCAATGATGTTCCTCCAGTAGTACTTGATGGCCAACCAGTAGGGCACTTTACGTTTCATAGCACCTCTCTTATATAGCGAAGAAGTAGCCATTTTCAATCGGAAATAGAAGACGGTCAATGGCCAAATGCAGCCGATTCCAAACGTGACTCTCCAGATGGTGTTGAGATGAGCATATCCACCAGCAGCACACCAGACAATCAAAAACACAATGAGACAAAAGGGACCACCAAGAGACAACGGCAAATTCGTCACCAAGACAAATACCGTGCCTCTTCGTTTGACAGTTTCATTTGCGGCTTCTGAGGCCGATGTTGATGATGCTGGATATTCTCCACCGGTGCCAAAACCCACTACACCTCTTGCAACTATCATCATCCAAAACATACCCAGAGTCGTAGTACCATGAGCAGCAGTAGCCAGTATACCTCCAATAACAATAAGTAATGTGGTAGTAACAATTGCCCATTTACGGCCCAAATAATCGCACGAAAGCCCAATGACAATCATACCGATGATCTCTCCCACCAACAGAGAATTGGAGACCCGGGTCTTGAGAGTCGAGTCGTACACCTTCGGGTACATTCGAGTGAAAACGACATTGGACATAGTCATGAGGTTATTCTGATAACCGTCGCTGATAAGAGCAAACCCAGCACAGATAATTGTGAAGATCTGACCCCATTTGGCCTTGTTGAAGCGCTTTGAAGGGACCTGATCCGATTCCACAATGACATCGTCCTTCCTGAGCTCCTCGTCAGAGGTACTATAATCAGCAGGAGACGACATGAGAATTCAACGGCCAGAAACGGATTTAAAGGACGCAAATATTTTTTCCAACTGAGATTGAAAGTTTAAAATTTGAGCCAATAAATCGAGATGAACTTTAAATCAACTGCCCGCAAAATGTTAATTTTATAAGCGAAGCAAATTAAAATTTCCACCTTAATATATTTAAAATTTCACCCCCAAAAAACAAATTTCCCCCACTCTCGTGATGTTTCTCAATTGATCTGCGCGGCCTCTTATCTCCAGATATCTCAACATGTGGATGCTCAATGAGATTTGGTCCTGGTAGCACGTGGTGCTGCAGAAGGGGAGTAGCAGGTGTTGAGTTGAAGCTAAGTGTGCATATTAAATAGACTAAAATGATTGTTTTTTAGTGTGGCCGAAATGTGGCATATGGCATGTTTGAAATGTCTGCTCGATTACCGTCGGAGTGCATGTTTATACTCCGTTTGCAATGCCTTAAGCTTTTGCGTTTTTCAAAGAGATCGGCAAAATGCATGGCTGCGGTGGGACGACGATCATGTCTAAAATAGAACGGAGCAAAATGTAGTACATGAATGGGATTGAAAAAAAAATATTACCCCTTGGCGTTTAGTGCACGGCACGGCGCTGAAATGACATGTCAAAGGTAGTAGATTTCATTTGTGGGTGGAGGAGAAGAAGGAGGGGGGGAGATGGGTACTGATTGATAGGAGATAACAAGGGGGGGACAGAACGATGGAAAGGGAGAAGGGAATGGGACTGCACAGAAGAATAGAGAGATGCATTAAATATTAGGAGTAATAAAATGCGATAATTTGGATTTTTCGCTGACATACATGGGGAAGAGCTGTAGTAGATAAAAGATTAGTCAGATATGTGCAACTATTATGTAATGTTTCTGTTTTGGGACAGTGCAGTAGTTTAATTTGGATAATAGCAGTTAGAGATTAAAACAGATAAATAAAGACATACAAATTTATAAGTTCTGACTATCAATATTGTAAAATAAATAACAACCTATTAAACCTCAAATTTCATATATTTTCTGCCAAAAACCCACCTCTTTCACTCCTCTCTCTTTCCTCTCTTCCCTACCACTTGGGACTCAGATCAAACCTCCATCTTAGTCATCTCATGCCCCTCGATAATATCAAGCATATTATACTGGTTCTTTCCGGTAAAGGCGGCGTCGGAAAGTCCTCTGTGACTACTCAGCTAGCTGTAACGCTTGCTGCAAGTGGCTTCAAGGTCGGGGTTCTAGATATAGATTTGACAGGCCCGTCGGCTCCTCGAATGTTCGGCGTAGAACACAAAAAAGTGCATCAGTCGACTGCTGGATGGGTTCCTGTCAAGGTAGATCGGGAAATAGGCGATCTGAGTGTCATGTCTTTGGGGTTTTTATTAACAGATCGAGGTGACAGTGTTGTATGGAGAGGCCCTAAGAAAACAGCCATGATCCGACAGTTTATCAGCGACGTTGTATGGAATGATCTCGATTATTTGCTTATAGATACACCTCCAGGGACGTCTGATGAGCATATAAGCATAGCAGAGGAGTTGAGTGACGTTTCGCCAGATGGAGCAGTGCTAGTGACGACTCCACAGGATGTTTCTACAGCAGATGTACGCAAGGAGATCAGCTTTTGTCGCAAAGTGAAATTTCCACTACTAGGAGTCATTGAAAACATGTCAGGATACGTGTGTCCTCATTGCTCGGAATGTACCAATATATTCTCGTCTGGAGGTGGAAAGAAGCTGGCAGATCAGTACGATGTTCCGTTTCTAGGCACTGTACCTATAGATCCGAGTTTCGGGCTGATGATAGAGGAGCAGAGGCTGGGGGAGTATAGAGAGAAGTCGGCATTGTACGAGCAGTTCAGGGGGATGATAAAAATGCTGCAGGAGGGGGAGGCAGAGAGAGAGAGGGAATCAGAGCATCAGATCAGATCAATGAAGAGTGACGAGCAGTGAGAGCATAACAGTGAAAGCATAGCAGTGAGCAGCACAAGCTTCATAAAGACACACTAGCACACACAACATAGCACATGCATAATAATTTATAACGTATCTACCCTTATCACATTCCACCCTAACCGTTCATCACCTCTCTCAGCAGCTGCTGGGCCGTCTTAGGCTCGTCTGACCGTTGCCCATTCATCCAGTTCTTCCAATGACTACTAAAAGTCGTCGACTGAGCAGTGCTTTGACTGATAGTAGATGCAGAGTCAGATTCATGTCCAGGCAGGGCCGAGCTGGATCCATTTGTATTTACAGTGGGGTTTACTGAGCGTAGAGTCAGTGAAGGAGTCGGATATCCAGCTGTACTTCTTACCCTGACAAGAGCAGGAGCAAAAGCCGAGGAGTTATGCGTGGTGAGCGATGAGTAGGATGCAGGCCGGCTGAGGGTGCGTGGTTTGGCGAAGAGAGGATTAGGAGGCCGACGTTCAGGCTCGGGCTTGGAAGCAGTCAGCTCTGAGGGTGTTTCCGACGTGCTTGAGTCGTTTATTTTCGAGTCAGGCACTCTCGAGTCGGCTACTTTCGAAGAAACAGACGCTTCTTCCGACAATGGCCTTATTTTTTTCGATGCAAGAAGATGTTCGTGAAGATTAGGATACTGCGATGCGTGGTCACTGAAGGCCGAACCGACCTGCTCTCTCTCTGGCAACAAGCGCATCTCGATATCCTGGATTTCCTCCAGCACGGACTTGAGCCGATTGTACGTCTCGTCGGCCAGATCCACGAGAGAATCTGTTCTTGTAGAGAGGTTTTTGGCCATGTTTCGAGTCGAGTTGACTGTTGAAGACGTCTGTTTGAGCGTGTTTTGAGCGTTTTTTTCCACCGCTGCCATTTTCGCGCTGATTTCCGACTGCGCAGTACATATATCACCGATCTGGTCTCTAACTGTCTCGTTGACAGTGCCGAAAATGGCCTCGATGTCCTTCCGAACAGCCTCCGACTGCGCCAAAGTCTGGCTTAGAACACTATTGAAGCTGAATTCCTCCACTCCCGGTAATGGAAGTTCCTGTATATTTTCCGCCGACTCTGCTTCCCCGTTATCTTCATGCAATTCGTTCACAGTGACCAGGTTGGCTGGTGGATCACTCAGTGCCATTAGGCAGTTAACGTATGTTCGTGAGTGTCAAAACCAACAAAACAGCACTGGTAAGCAGGAGGTTCGACATGGCCATAACAAACAAGGCAGGCAGGGAAGATAGGGGGATTTACAAGAGAAAGAATGGAAGGGGAAGTTTGCAGAAGGAGGAAGAAAAGGCGGAAATAAGTGCGGGAAAAAGCACGGGCAGTGGAGCGGAGAGCCATGGAATTCATGCCAGGAACGGTAAAGCAGGAAAGCCAATTGAGCGAGTAGACAGTCTGGATAAAGCTTCCACCGCCTCTCTCGCCCAAATCTCCATCAGCCAATGGGCCTGGATCATGGGCCTCATCTTCGGAGGATGCTGCTCCAACGTGTTTACGCTGGAATCAATTATCAAGGACAACGCCGGCTCAGGGCATCTCATCACCTTCTCGCAGTTCGTCTTCGTGTCACTGGAAGGCATAGTTTATTTCTTCGACGCTAGGCGGCCGTTTTTGCTCAAATCCACCCAGGTGCCTATCCTGCACTGGCTAGCACCTGTAGGCATCTTCTACACGCTTTCCGTGCTCAACAACTGGGCTCTGGAGTTTGACATTCCAATTCCGTTCCATATCGTCTTTCGATCGGGCGGAACGGCCACTACGATGGCTCTGGGCATGGTTCTGGGCAAAAGGTACTCGGTCAATCAGATCATAGGGGTTCTCGTTCTAACTACCGGGATAGTTCTAGCTACGTTGAGTCAATCGGATCAGAATACTTCCAGCACGGGAAACCCATCGTTAATTGGCATTTCTATGTTGGTTGTGTCGACTATCTTAGCATCATGGCAGGGAGTCCTTGCTGAAAGCATCTATGCCAAATACGGAAGACACTGGAGAGAAGCACTATTTTACACTCATTTCCTATCGTTGGCTCTATTTATACCAATGTGGCCGAATCTAAGAGACCAATTTGTCAAATTATATTACTCGCAACCTATTTATATACTGCCTGGAGGCCTGTCAGTCAGCAAGGCCTGTGTCATGCTTGGGCTCAACGCAATCACTCAATATGTCTGCGTACGGGGCGTAAATAACCTCGCTGGACACATGAGTGCGCTGACCGTGACGGTGGTCCTCAATCTGCGCAAATTCACCTCGTTACTCATCTCCGTCTACCTGTTTGGCAATCGCATGACCCCCTTGATGATTTTGGGAAGTGCTCTGGTATTTGCCGGGGCTTTTGAGTACTCGTGGGCTTCGACCAAGCGGAAAAACACACGGACAAACTAGCGGAAAAACAAGCGGACAAACTAGCGGAAAATCAGCGGAAAAACTAACGGACGCTCCCCGTCATGCTGGACAATACCTCCAAGCTCGTCTCCTATCTCTGCGGACTCGGCCTCGTCTGCTCTCCCGTCACGTCCTATGGAGACACGCTGGTCAACATCTACCGGACCAAGTCATCGTCGGGCTTCTCGCTTGATCTGTGTGGAATCATGCTCATTTCCAGCATTCTACGTGTATTTTTCTTCTTCTCAAAACCTTACGAGCTTTCCTTATTTGCTCAGGCATTAATTATGATTGTTGTTCAGTTGGCCCTACTGAAACTATCTTTAGATTATAGACCGCGAATATACCCTGGAGGACCGATAGATAGCGGGGATTTTCGCGACGATTCGCTTCAAAATAACACCAAAAAGGTGAGACCGTTCAAGTTCTGGGAATGGCAGGATCCTGCTGTGTATTGGAAGTTTCTTGTGAGATTAGTGGTAGCCCTCAGCTTGGCCCACCTTATCCTGGGAAAAATCTCCGCATATTACGAGACTCTGGGCTTTGTTGGGCTCTTCATAGAATCCATTCTGCCTCTGCCTCAAATCATCACCAATTTCCGACGTTCTAGTGTCGATGGGTTCCGGCTGTCTCTACTCATCTCATGGCTGGCCGGCGACGTGTCCAAAATCAGCTTCTTCCTCTACCTATCGGACGTTTCGTTTCAATTTCTCATGTGCGCATTGATTCAAACCGTCCTTGATTTATTCATAGCATTGCAATACGTCATGTACACTAGCCAACGGTGGCAGCAGTACATGCCGCAACAAGTCATAAATAACCGACAGCGAGCACAAAGTCTCAAGCTGCAAAACATCCATGCGAGCTGAGGGGGGATAATTGTCAGGTCTCTTGGGTGCCGAGTCGAAACCTCATCCTCATAACGTCTCTAGTGTGCCGACGGAATCACTGCCATCCTCATCCTCGCCGTCTTCGACCTCGGTATCTTCGCCATCTTCGTCATCGTACTCTTCGCCTAAAACACTCTCATATAGAAATTCATCTGCAGTATCATATTCACTCTCGCTTTCCTGTCCCTCATTGTTCGGAGTGTCCTGAGATTTCCATTTGTGGTCCACCCATACTTCGGCTCGCTGAAGAATATCTCCAATGACGTTAACTATCTGTTCAAACATGTCCAAACTTTCCTGTGCAAGAGTAAGCACCCTGGTGCCCATCTCCATGTCGATGCGAATGCTTTTCAGCTCCTTTTCGGAAATATGCGAAGATGCTCGAGAAAGACTATCATTCACCTCATCAGTCTCGGGGCTATCAATTGGGTTCAACCATATGAAATCCGACGAGTTTCGCTTCTTTTCTTGAACGCTGAGAGCCCATTTCGACGGTAATCGCATAATAAAGTTGCGAATATGTGTTCTTGCTGGCTCAGGCAGAGTTCCTCCAGCTACATTGCTTACTACAGCTACAGCCTTGTAAACAATCATTACAATGTCATGCTTGATCGAGGAGACAGCCTTATGAATACCACTGCGCCGCTTTCCACTATGCGATTGTAAATTCCGCTTCTCCTCCTCTATGATGTCCTGAAGCTGATTGACCTTGACACCCAACGACTGGGTAGCTAGCTTCAACATATGCAAACAATAACGCATTCTCTGGCGACTTTCACGGGACAATGAGGCCAGGCCGGCCGTCAGAAGCAGCCTCTTCCAACGCCTTTTCACACCAGTTCCTAGTTTCTGATTATCGGGGTCTTGACTCACGGCATGCCCGTCCTTGTAGTGTAACCGGCGACGAGCTATCATTCGACGCAGCTTGATGGCCGATCGCCTACTATAACTCTTGGAATTCTTGTACATTTTCACAGGCAGTGATACCAGGGGATGCTTGGAAACTCGGTTCAATAACATGGACGAAGACCGAGCCATCTGGGTGGCCGTAGCTGCGACCGATCTAGTGCGAGCATTGGAGCCGGACTTCCATAAAGTCGACAGGGCCTCAGCAGCAATCTGAGCATCCAGCTCCTCCTTTTCCTCGGCCATTTTTGTTAGGTATAAAGTCAAACAAGGGAGTAAGACTTTCCTACAGTAGAAGGCATGTGAAATTAAAGTTTGTGGGAATAAAAAAAAAATGGAGAGGAGTGCTTAGTAATCGCGGTTGGGACTATTACGCAATCTAATTAATGATGCAACATCTTAAAATTGGAACGATACATAGAAGGGAATAACAATGAACAAATATATAAAAAAGCTCTCCTATTAGAAATAAATACCCTATCTCATATTACTTAAACTGTATAATATCAATACTGCTTAAGCACGCTCTCCTCGGAGTCGTCGGGCAAGCTGGATATCCTTCTTCTGGATAGTAACACGCTTGGCGTGAATAGCACACAAGTTGGTGTCCTCAAACAGAGACACAAGGTAGGCTTCAACAGACTCCTGCAGAGCACCAATGGCAGAGGACTGGAATCGCAAGTCGGTCTTAAAGTCCTGAGCGATTTCTCGAACCAAACGCTGGAAAGGCAGCTTTCGGATGAGCAATTCGGTACTCTTCTGGTATCGTCGGATTTCTCGGAGAGCAACAGTACCAGGCTTATATCTGTGGGGCTTCTTAACGCCACCAGGAGCAGCAGCAGAAGGGGCAGATTTCTTAGCAACCTTAGAAGAGATTTGCTTTCTAGGAGCTTTTCCACCAGTGGACTTTCGGGCAACAGTAGATTTTGTTCTAGCCATGATTAAGAGTTGTTGGTTTAGAAGTGTGATGTAAAACAAGAAGGAAAAAAAAACGGGGGATGTGGGTCATTATTTATAAAAAATGTGGCAATATTTACCATCAGCAAAAACTAGGGCATTTTGGTCCCATGTTTCTCAAGTCCCAATGTTAATGCCTGATTGTGCAGTGATTAGGGGTGTGCTGTGATATTCATCGTGTATATCAGGTCATGGCCTGATGAAGGCTTTCTCCCATCAGCTTGGTGATGCAATATCTGGGAAAGGAAATAAATAGGACGTGGTTTGCACCTTTCTTCGATCTTTTTGTTTTGAATCATCAAACTTATTACTCCTTACTTATAATCAATAATGTCAGGACGAGGCAAAGGCGGCAAAGGTCTAGGAAAGGGTGGAGCCAAGCGACACCGAAAGATTCTTCGAGATAACATTCAGGGTATTACTAAACCCGCTATTCGAAGATTGGCACGAAGAGGTGGTGTCAAGCGAATTAGTGCTTTGATTTATGAAGAGACACGAGGTGTCCTCAAGTCCTTTTTGGAGTCTGTTATCCGAGACGCTGTTACCTACACTGAGCACGCCAAGAGAAAGACTGTTACTTCCTTGGACGTTGTCTATGCCCTTAAGCGACAGGGCCGAACCCTTTACGGTTTTGGTGGTTAAATTGTCTATTTATTTAGGGTTATGGTTAATAGTCTAATATATTGACGTGGCACGGTATAATACAGTATTAAATTTTGGTGTTTTTGTGAAATCGTATAAGTATCCGTATTTGTTTCTTCATATTCCGTATTAATCATGAGTGCGCGATTGTTATGTAAGCGTGGGTGGAGTTCATAATTTTCAAAATGCTCAATGAATGAAATAACTAAGGCTATGATAACACTTGTCTACGATAATATTGGTTTACGTTGCACTGGATATGAATATACAGTCACATTATACGGCACAGGCCCATACGCACAGTCAGGTTATACGGCAGGTCAATACGGCACACAATAAAGCTTTACCCAAGCATACTGCCTACTGAATGAAGACGTTTTTTAAGATATACACATTAGATAGTTATACCGTTTAGTCAAACAGACCCATTCCCATATCTTCGTCAGACTCTTCCTTCTCTTCTTCCTTCTCCTCAGCTGCAGCCTCAGTGCTGTCAGCAGCAGCAGCAGCAGCTCCTCCAGCAGCAGGAGCAGCTCCACCAGAAGGAACAGAAGCAAGCTTTTCGGAACCTTCAGCAATCAACTCGTCGATGTTCTTGCCAGAAAGATCGCTGAGAAGAGCTTCGATTCGGTCGTCTTCAGCCTCGATACCGACCGAAGAAAGAATCTTCTTAATGTCGGCAGCTGAAGGAGAGGTGTTACCACCGGCATTCAACAACAAGTAGGCAGCGAGGTACTTCATTTCTGATTATTAGAAAGAGCTCAATAGACCCCAAATGGTTTATTACCTACCTTAGGATAATCTGATTAAGCGTTATGCGGACTATTCCTTTATAGTTTTTAGTTAGAAGGAAAAGAGAATTTCAGTGATTTTCCAATTGGGAACATGAGTGTTTCCAGTGACTGTCGTTGTACATCTGGGTCTGCTCACTCACACAAACGGAGATTTTGCACCACTCAAAACCCAACTTTCTTTCATCACCATCAACATCAATATAATGAGTGAGACGGCTGCTCCTAAAAGACGAACATTCAAGAAGTTCTCCTACCGAGGAGTTGATCTGGAGGATCTGCTGAAGACTCCTCTCAAGGACTTCACTCCTCTGCTCCATGCTCGAGCCCGAAGAAGGTTTGAGCGAACCAAGCAGACTCATCCTGGCAAGAACGAGCGATTTCTCAAGAAGCTGAGAAACGCCAAGGTCAGTGCTGGCCCCAATGAGAAGCCTGCTATCGTCAAGACACACCTGCGAAACATGATCATTGTTCCTGAGATGATTGGATCTGTTGTTGGTGTTTACAACGGAAAGGCATTCAACCAGGTTGAAATCAAGCCTGAGATGATTGGCCATTACCTTGGAGAGTTTTCTATCACATATGTCCCTGTTTCGCACAAGCGTCCTGGAGCCAGTTCTGCTACGGCCAACCGATTTCTTCCGTTGAGATGAAAAGCTAAAATAAGCATGTTATGTTAATAATAACTGAGTTCATTATGATTTACTTACTATGATTATAAGTTCATTGTTATAAGTTCATTATGATTGTAAGTTCATTTTGGTTGTTGGGTTCATTATGCTTATAAGTTCATTTTGGTTATAACTTCATTATGATTATAACTTCATTATGACTATAACTTCATTATGATTATAAGTATTATGAGCTACCAACCGCCCTACGAATACCCCAGTACCTTCTCATATACCGTTTCCACCTGCTTTATCATCCGTTGTAATGTACCAATGATCGTCTGGTGCGTCATGCCAGGGAACTTCTGTCGATTCAAGCCAAACCATTCAATTGGCGGAGTCGCTTCTCCCATTTCCCTCAGCTGCGGTGCGAAGATCACCGGGGCTTCTCGTGCAACGTACGTGTATTCTGTAGACAGCTGGACGTTTCGTAGACGGTCGTCGATGTTCTCGGTGCTGAACACCTTGCTTGTTTGAGCCAGATGATAGGCTTCGCGACGTGTAGAGAACGCTCTGGCATGATTAGCCCACATATCTCGAATGAAGTCAATTGAGCCCAGATTCCAGCCGACATCGACTTTTCCACCGAACGCACATCGGAAAGTATGCTCCACGACGGCTGAGCCTTCCACCTGCCAAGTCTCCATTCGTACCTGAAATAGAGGAATCAGAATGATAATGCCTCCCTTGGCTGTCTTCAATGCTTTCGATATGAACAAGTACGGCCTGATAGTACGCACATCTTCTAGTGGTAAAGGCGTCTTATTCTTAGCCAGTCTCACTTCAAACGACGTCATACTCATCACCAGCTCCGACTCCAGCCTGTATCCCTCAATGGTCTTCTGCACAAAGCTGATCTGCGCATCACGCACACTGACTGTAAATATATCAGTATCACTGAACGTATTAGGATATAAATAAATGTTGAATTCGTCCAGCTTCACATTCAGGCGCACCTTGAGCCGACTCATTAGGTTCGCTAGAACATCGTCAGCCTTCAGGTCCAAGATATTTGGCGCATTCATCACTTCGGGTCGACCCATTTTATTCCTCTCTTCGCCGCTTTCATTCAAAATGGCCGCATAACCAGCATGCGTCTCCGTCTGAAGTCTCGTCAATGCAACAAATATATCCAAAAAGAACGAAGCAGCCAAATCAGTAGCGAATATGCTTATCATATCACACTCATTGATTACCAGCAGTTCATCTTTGATAACATGTTGCCCATCTCGGTTGTTAGCCATCATAATGGTCAGGTTCCTCATAGCAGCTATGAAGAAAGTATGATAATCCAACGTGATTTTCGCTTCAAACAATGCAAATCCAAATATAACCTCTATCACTGGCAAAGAAGAGACGTGAGAATCTTCGGATTTCCAAGCAATCAATGCCTCTGTGCGCAGGCTATCCAATGATATCAAGCTTTCCAGACGTCCCTTGGATATAAAAGAAACATTATCGACACCAAAACATATATTCTGCTCCCATGTCGGAAGCTGATGCATCGATAGCCAGAATCTATCCACATTCAGCTTCATTGTTCCAATGCTTTGACCAAGGTCTGCTCGACCGGACACGTTTATAATTGACAGAGTCGCAGACCAGGGGAAAGCAGTCGAGTTGGCAATCTGCTTGCTTCTTAGCACCAAACCACGTTCTGTAAACTCATCATTTTCAGCTTGTGAAGAGAACAGTGGAGCAGCAGCGTCTGAAATTGTTGCAGCATATGCTGTAAACCAAATATCTTTGAACAACTGAGACTCCTGTAGCTGCTGGGCATTGAGATCCACAAAAATATCCTGAATAGTAAGACCAATATCAAGAGGAACATGATCTCCAGCATGCAGGAACCGATTAAGACGAGTTCCTGCCAGAATTACCTTATCTAGAGTCAACGACCCACTGATATCACGAGAATAAGCATGCTGCAACGTAGCTGAGATTTGTCTCACTGTCAGCACTGACGCTGTCAATTTACCTGGTTGACCAAATGCATTAGTGATAGCGTTCCTCGTAGAGTCCAACGAAAACGAAAGACTATCAACTGCTACTGTTGTTTGTATCTTAGCAGTAGGCATGCATGAAAACGTCAGCTCCTGTCTCAGTAGTCTAATACCAATGCCAATATCCATATTAATAAATAACTGGTCAACCTCACCAGCACTAAGTGATGACCTTCTAGCAGTCGCTTGAACACCATGCTTAGCTAGATGTTTCTCATGTCGCGCAATGCCATCTTTCAACAAAATTAAAGTTTGACATAAAACGGGCACGGAAGTGGGCCACACCGTGTTAGAAGAAGGCGAAATATTGATATCTCCTTGAAACGTATCTGCTGCTTGTGAGACATCCAGGGACTTCGTATACTTGATGGTACCGGTCACACTAGGAGTCTTTAAAGACAACGCTGCTCTACCAGTAGGTAGGAAAGACTTGTCAGGCTCCAGTTGATTATCTAACAGAGCTTCTGGTGCTTTAGTCGGTATATCATCCTTCATGCCGGACCAAAGTGAGAATTCCGTTTCATCCCACAAACTTATCTGAGCAGCTTCCAGCTCGAAACTGACTCCAAACGACAATGGCAACCGGAAGCTCTGGACAGCAGAGTTATCGTTACTACCACTAGCATCTTTAGGCCAGTTTTGGAGTGCAGTGCTGGCAATTCGCTGTATGTCCAAATTGGTCTTATTCCAGGAAAGATACAAATCCGTAAGCAAACTAGCAGCTGCAGGAGTAACTGTCATTTGTAAAGCATTTCCTTTAGTGAAGGCTTCTCGACGATGTTCACCAGCTTGTCCAGGAACAGTTTTAACGACAACCTCCAGCTTTGGAAGAACCACCGTGTTAGCAGCAGAACTATCCAAAGGAGCTGACAGAAATATTGTTTCTTTAGAAGCACCCGTGCCATATACCTTAGCCATCTGCATATGAATATCTCCTGAGTCAACTGCCAAATAAACGTCTTCGTAGCCGATGAGAACTCCCGGGAAGGTAGGGTCGGATATCTCGTCGCCAAAAATCCAAGCTAAACTGGCGTCCGAAAGATTAAACGACAACTTATTACTCAAATGCCAGTTCATGATTTGCTGATATGCTGGCGGCGTAGCGTCATCAGGAAGAGCCTTCGCACTGAACAGTCCTCTTGAAGAGAATGCCTGAGACAGATACTTTCCTTCTTTTGCTAGTGTTACTCCAACGGTAGTGAGAGCCTTGAGAGATGCCGGTGAGAGTGCCATTCGGGCTTTGTGCGAGTTGATTCGAACCACCTGAGCTTCAGGTAGAGCATTGAAAGAAGCATGCAAATTAAATTGTAACAACGGTTTCATATCAGCCATTGAGTGCGAATCATGAACCCTGACGTATAAAGTTTCCAGAAGAATATTCAATGAAAAAGGTATTTTAAGCTCATCGTCATTGGAAGGATTGTAGGTAGCAGAGTCCAGTTGAAATCCATTGAATCCCAATGTAAGAGAAGTATGAGCGACCGGCAATTTCAGAGAAAAACTGGCTATCTGGAAACGGCTCTTGTAAATATACTTTGCCAATAAGGAAGATAAACCAGGCTCTTCACTGTTTTTCATGGCTGGCCCCGTCAAAACAATGCCGCTACTGCTACTGCTGCTGCTACTGCTGCTGTGAGGTGCCTCACTAGGAGTAGCTAGAAACAAACCACGCAGTCGTTCAATCGCACTCTTGGTGTCCAAGAAAGAAGATGACTTCACAAATTCCACAATACGATAAGTCACACTTGGCACAGATGTCGTTACCACGTCGATAGCATCCACTTGGAATATAATGTCAGTCACCGGCTCATTCAGAGAAACAGCATTGCGGATACCATGCGAGCCAAGAGAATGGAAGTTCTTCAGAATGACATGCCCCAGACGATTAAGCTTCGCCGCAGTTACTGCTCTCACTTCAAAGCCACCAAACGTAATGGAGTAGCGAACAGTATTCATAGTGTTACGGCCGAACATGAGCACAGTATCAACTGCTATTAGCTCACCCCTGACATCCAAAAACAAAGGTGCACTAACAGTAAAAGAATGCCCATGCACTGTTACTTCAAAGGGCCAAATAGAAGATGGCGAGGTACCAGACAACTGCTCTGAGCCGTTATCAGGCAGTGACTTACCATCTTCAGTACCAGAACAAAAGCCGGCTGATTCCTCAAAAACCGGACAATCAACTTTTACAATGCGATCGGCCAAGTCAACCAGCTGTTCCATATTGCAATGAAAAGAACAGGAGATACGAGAATAAGATATGGCCAGTAGCTTCTCAGAGGAATCGACGTCACCGTCGAACCCACCACATGCAGTAAAGTTTTGTAAGTCTAACGACACATGGTGAGACTCTGCAACTTCATGCTGCCCTCTGTCAGTCAGTTCCAGCCTCATATGACGAAAAGATGTCGCTACATTAACCGACATTGCTTGAGGATCGCCTGGCCTTGCAAGTGAATTGGTAGACACACCATTTGACCAAGACCAACGCACCAAAAACGAAATTCCAACCATTTCGAGCAAGAAGTTCGAGATATTGATACTGCCAGTAAGTTCGATAGGCCGTGGATGTCGCTGAAGCTGTCGCTCATCACTAGCTGTATCCTCCTCGTCCTTAAACGTCTCACAATGCTTCTTGGAAATATCGTGCAACGTATTGGCAATGTTGATGAGATTCATAGTAAACCGACTCCTGACATTTTGACAATCAATTGAATATTCTGCCTGTAGCGATGCGTTAGGATCATGCTCTCTTTCTTCTGCATTATCTGAATCCTTCTGCGTCCAGCCCACAATTGCATGAAAATAATCAAAGCATATGAAATCCTCGTCATCAGCATGATGAATATGAAGTGCAATACTTTCAATATCAATACTGGTGTTCGTAGAAATGGCAATGATCCGGTCAGTGAATGATCGCTCCTTAAATAAATATCGGAACAAGTAGCAGAGAGGTACATCAACAAGTTCCCAACTTCTCCACTCGGAAAAAGAACTGGTAACAACCTCTCTGGCATCATCTGGGATCCAAATCGAGTCTTCCCGCAGCCTTTTCTCCTGCTCATCTCTCCAAGTAGACGGCACAGACCGCAGAATATGCCGGAGTCTCATTAGGATTTTCCACGATGTAGAGCTTCGTATGTGTTCACTAGTTTGAATAATGTAAGCAGGTTTGGTCAACACAGACGGATCATGAGAAATATGGAAGTCTTCACTGGCTTTAGTCAACACATAGGCCAGATAAACCATTTTGTCGTGCTTGTTGAACTTCTGTGCCGGTGGGTCCATCTTCTGCGACTTGTTACGACTAGATATCTGCTGCTTGATATCTGCAAGATGTTCAATAACATATTCGGCCGACCAGGCAACTTGATCGCTGGCGACCGATATATCAAAAGAACGAATATTCAAAGAACCACCATTTCGATCGTCTTTATCCCACCAGAATTCAAAGTGATCCAGAAGTAGAGCAACTGGACGAGTTACCAACGTGCTGCCGTCTCTCTGAAGCCCAAGAGATAGGCTCTCTAGAGAGGCAAATATCGTTCTATCAGCATGTATGTCAGCATGCTTCATAACTTGATCCAGTGTCACATTTTTGGTCCGTGAGACTCTCATTATAAAATGCAAGTTTGCAGCACTGATGAAGGCATATTCAGAAATTTGGTGGGAATCGCCAGAAGCATTGACGCACTCAGGTGTTCCATACTTGACATTAACAGACGGAACGAGTATGCTGAAGCTGTCAATTTCTGGATTCACATAGGTGATTAGTCTGAGTTTGAACTTCTCCATGAAATTCAATTCAAGCAGATCCATAATCACTCCAAAATCATCGACATCAAGAGCATCAACGAAATCAATGAGTACCCCAAACAACTCAGAAGTGAGAGTAGATTCAACCTTGCCGAACTGGATGACAAAATTGTTCTGTTTCGCTGAAGGATCCAAATCTGAAGCCGGCACTACTTTGGCTGCACTGTTGTAATGCTGCTTGGGCTTGAGATCGAAATTATCCACGCGATCTTCGTCAGGAAACTCCTTAAACGGGGCCCAGGAACTAGATGGTAAGAAATAATTCTCCACAACGTCATCTTTATCGAAGTTGCCATGCTGAGAGCCACGGCTATAGCTGGAACGCAACGGTGGTCTGGCCTCTGTGAACGATGATGAACGACTATCAGGTAAATCTTCAGTAGCTGGTCCCCTGCCATAGCCATTATTCCCATAGTCATTGCTAGCAGAATAGCCAGTCCTATTAGAGTTGATGCTTTGAGGGACATTGTTTTCATGTATTGCACCGTCTCCAATTGAACCCAAGAGGTCCATTGTGTTTTTTGTCAGTGCAATCGGCACTCCAGTCAGAGGAGTAGGAATATTCTGGTTTTGCATCATATCCGCATATTCAGAAGCAAACCTATGATCTTCATCAAGTAAAAAGGGACACCGCTTGAAGTCAGCATCATGGTACATGATATGCTCCTGCTGTAATCTGTAGAATTCCGTGAAATTCGGTCTCCTAATGAAGTTCGTTACAACAACAGACGTTTGAAGAGCAGCAATACTCTCGGCTGAATCTTTCTTCAATATAGCTACCCTCAACTTAGGGATGAGCAGACGCACTTTTGCCGAGTACCGTGAATTGGCCAAGTCATTGAAGTTGAAATCAATAGAATCTGTCTGCAGCTCTATTGAAGAGTCGTACTCCGTGTCATAAAACCTTGCCTTTACAGACGGTATTTTCATACTTAAAAATAGGACATCATAAAGTGGAGGATCGTCAGGAACCAGTGAATTCTCAAGATCGCTGTAAGTGAAGCCCAAGCACTCACCAATCAACATGAGCTGACCAGTCATAATAAGTGGCCCAGAAATCGATATGTCGCCGAAGTCAAAATCCCACTTGCAGAAGTAGGTAGGCTCTAGAGGCGGTAGTCCAAAGACACGATTGCCCCGTATGATCAAGCCATCAATGAATATCTGCGAGTCTCCTTCCAGCATGGTCGTGGCCAAATCAAGCACTAGATCTCTATCGACGTTACAATCAATGCATCCCTTCAATGGAGAGATGTTCATCTGAAGATCCATGTAAAAAGATGTAAACCTACAATCTGTGTCGAAAGCGGCAAAATCCAGCCTGCAGTATGACTGGCAATCATACACACTAGAAGGAAGAACAAGAGTTCCACCAGCTATACAAACAGATAAGATCACATCATTTGCAGTCTCTGTGCGATTGTAGGTGAATGCCGTAGATCTCTCCACGGGGTTCTGGCTGAGTTCCTCTGGTGTTTGGAAATGTACAAATTCACCAAAGTAGTTTTCCTTCATCTTCATGATATATTTCAAAACATAGCCGTGACATATCAAAGTCGTGGTTTCAGCATTGCAGTCTAGAACAAGAGTGTCCACGTTGCTTGGCGAAGTGAAGGTAGCAAAGGAATAGTTCCCGTTAATGTTGAAGTTGTAGGACCTGCCAACATGAGAGCTACTGGCGTTCGAGAAGTTTTGAATGGTATGCCATGGTGGAGCCAGTATGCAGAGATCGAATCGCTCCGTATAGAGAGAGAAATCGAAATTGTTGCTGATAGGCGAGACTTCGTCCAACGGAACCGTGAGCCTCGTCTGCAGCAAATCTCCAACAAATGACAAGAAAATATTAGCGTCAAAGTCAGACGGATTGTTGATAATATTCTTGTCGTTGACATTGAGATGAAGCCCGTAATTCTCAAAGTCCCATGATATTTCATAGATAATCGGCGAATAGAAAGTATAGGGAACAGGGTCGCCGGATGAGAAGTCGGAGAGAGTATCTGTGAGTAGAGTTACATGCTCACGGAGCAGAAAAACAGAAACGTTCTTGCTTGTGTTTTTCAGGGTCCAAGTTTGTCGGCCATTCCACTGGAGAGGAATTGAAATCGAGCCGTCCACATTATGAGTATCAGCAGTCAACAGAAGACCGTGATTGACACTGGACCGTAGCTCGGCCTTGATAATATGCAAAAAGTAAGCAGTATACCAACCATTTTCAGTAGCCACCATAGCCTGATTATGAGTAAATGTAGACAGATGGCCGGCCTTGAGCTCGAGCCAGCCAAACGATCTATTGGCTATGTCCCTGTTCTTTCTGGACTCGGCTGAAAATGCGGCATTCTTGCTAGGTTCACGGGTGGGTATCCTGAAGATCGTATCCCCGTGAAATTCAATAAATAGTTTAAATTGCGTGTAAATGCGATCATCTCCGGCATGCCTTCGAGGTTCCTTGACAGCATCGTAACAGGCCCTCGGCAGGAGTATAGACTGAATAGAAGCTCTTTCACCATCTGCCCAAGGACCGTACAAGAAGGTGGAGTCTTTCAAAATGATATCTGCACCCCATTCCGGTGCTGCACCCGAGTTTCCTACATCAGGCCCATCCCGACTGGTGTTGGTGATTTCAACAATATCAGGAACCACACCGGCAATGTCGAAGTAGTAGGTGACGTCCATCTCGGAGATATCTGCAACGGTGAAGACCTTGGCATATTGATCATTGTCAGAATCATTGTGCTCATAGAAAGTGTCGTCAGAAGATGTATCAGAGCCATACATGTAATAGCGAGACAGGCCGTGCCAGGGACGATTAGAATGCGTAGTACTTTCTGTTTCGGTTGTTTCAACACGATCCTGCGATCCGTTACAGAAGCGTACGGGCCATGTGAATAGCCATACTAACAGCGAAGCCAGGAGTTTGAGAATGCTCATGAGTACGGTGGGATCAGCAGCTTTCTCGAGCTCTTTGCCAATTTCCGAGAAAAACGGCAACGACGTCGGGTCCTCGCCGTCTGACACGTTTGGAGAATAGTCCATGTTGGGGCGTATTTCCAGCACGCTGCTTTTCATGATAAAACGAGCCTTGACTCTGTACTCATCGAGAGGTGAATGTGCTTCAGCAGCATCTATGACACAATTACCGTTCACAAAGTGAAACACTGCTAGCGAGCTCGTCGTTCGATTTCCCACTACAAAAGCACCTTTAGAACAATCAATGTCGATAGGAAGATACTTGAGAAACGAGTACTTCTTCGTGAGATAGTCTCGATCGATGATATGCGGCAACGCGTCCGTCACGGGCGCCGAAGACGGCGAATGAAAGCCCTCCTTGTCGTCCGACTCGCTCGCAGGAACAGTCGGCTTCTCCGAGGCTCTGTCGGCAGTGGCCCGCTCGTACCCGGCCATCATGGCATCGTAGGCTGGAGATCGATTGAACACAAACCACTCCAGGCCCGAGATCGTCAGCTTGAAGCGTATCGGGGCCTTGGAGTTCTGGTCCGAGACCTCCTCCTCGGCGTCATCATGCTTGTAAAACAGCTCCGCGATCCGGATATGGTACAGCCAGTATCTCCAGGTGATGTTCCCCTCGACGGCCATGAAGGCCTCATTGGAGCCGATATAACTGACGTTTTTGAAAAATATTCGCCCCCCAAACAACGACAGCTGTATCGCCTGTATGGTTATAACGACCTTGAACTTGCGCCAGAGGTAGAAACGCAGAGCATTGGTGATGAGCCAGCCAGCGAGCCGATTGAAGAAGAAGAGCACGAAAACCACGAGGAAAATGGCCATGATCCAGTCGACGAGAAAGACCCAGCTGAAGGCATGGTTGCCTGCAATCAGCGTAGAATCGACCATGGTGGCGGGGGATTTGGCCGCTATTTATAAGCTACGGTGAGCTGAGAACTATGAGCTGAGACATGAAATACTTACCAGAAGAATAAATAAGTTAATTAGAAAGTACAATTAGCAGAGTAGAAAGAAATGTAAAGCAATATAAAAGCACGTATGATAACTAGCAATTATTGCTAGACATACGGTATTGGTTAGTTGAACCAATAATCGTTAGTGAATCAGTGTTTAGTGAATCGTTTAGTTGGTGAATCAGAGATGGTGAAGTACAATGCTAAGTGGAAAAGGAGAGATAATAACGCGAAAAAAGAGCGGAAAAGAGGTAACGGAAAAAGACGATAGAAAAGAAATATAATTATAAATAAAATAAACATAAATTTAATACTCAATTCACTGTCATATTCGAGCATATTCCAAATCCGATCCGATTCTTCCTAAGTCACATGACCATTGTTTATACGAACTTCCGCATACCGAAACAACTAACATCAATAAACAACGTTCATTTGCGTAATTAAAGCAATTGAATGATATATCTAATCGTACATCATATCAATTCAAACCAAACCACCAAAAACCCACTAAAACCCCCACCACGAAACATCAATAACTAAGGCATTATACTATAATCATAACACTATCACCTAACGGCACCAAACATAACCCAAAACCGAAAAAACGCTCTAATCGAACTCAATTAACGCTCTAATCCAACCGAATAAACACTCTAATCCCTAGCTCAGATCACGGCTCGGCGACATCCGCGGACTCAGCCGCTTTAACCAACTGTGTCTATTGGGGCTCTGGCTGCTGCCGTTAGAGATGGTCGGCGACAGAATATCGTCAGTTGGAATCACCGGCGGAGATGCCAGGTCCGACGACGAAATGCGCTCGTCTGAGCCGAAATTGAACGCCATCAGCGATCTTCTCCACTTGGAAACACGGTTTCTCGAGCTGTCACTTCTAGAACGTCCTGCATTCTGAGGCACTGGAACCCCGTTTTCAGACTCGTCTCCCACCGAAGACGTCTCTGAGATTGTATGAGCCAACGTTGACGTTGAGTTATTGTTCTGAGGGCCTCCAACAAACACAGAATCAAGCGACATGAATCGTGGAGAGTGGGCTGCGTGGTCCGATGATGCACTCGACAGCGACGGCGAGCCCAAAACTTGTTCTATTTTCACTGAGCCTGAAGACGGTGCTGTAGGTGCTCGAGGCTCGGCTCTACTTCCAGGGTGCCCAGATGGTATCGTTGTCTGCCTTAACGGACTATTAGAGTATTCGCTGGAATCAGCACGTACTCGGCCTTCCACGTTTGAATCAGCTCGCACTCGGCCTTCGTTAGAGTCTGCTCTTATCCGACCCTCAACATTAGAATCGGCTCTTACTCGACCCTCAGCATTAGAATCGGCTCTCACTCGACCATCAGCAGAATGCGAATGACTTGCCTCACTATCTGGCGCATGCTCTAACGACCTGCGTTCTACAGATGCCACAGTATTGCTACCACCAGATGAGGTCCTGTCCTGCTTGGAGTTTCTGCGCTCACTAGAGGAAACCGAAGAAACAGATGTAGCCCTACTCTTTTGAGATGGGCGCCGCGAAAAGCTCACAGTTCGTCTGACTGTGCTTAGAAACCCCGAGCCTACTGACTCACTTGAGCCGACGTTTGAAGTCAGCGGTGGACGTCCAGACTCTGGAACTTGCAGTAATTGCTCCGGTTTCGATGCCGATTGCTCTGGCTTGCCAGGCGTAGACCCTACCGGTTTCCTGACTGGGGCCTCATTAGGGCTGCCAGTGGCCCCGTTTATATAAGGATTGACGCTAGACAAGCTCTTGGAATGCCTTCGTCGATGATGCTTGTTGGATTCGTCCCCAGAATCGTCCTGTGAAGAGCCGTTTAAATATGGGGATTTTTTGGTTCCACGCACAGAGGGGCCGGCACTACCAGACCTCTGCTGCGTTTTCTGGGCCTCGTGTTCCTGAATGGCCATTTGTTCTATATGTGACAGGAACAGGTTGCTGTGCCTGATGAGGAATTCTACTGCAGCCCTAGAAACATGGTATTCTTCGGGACTCATGTCGTGATGAGGATGAGATAGGAGACTGGGCTGGAATATAGCAGCCAAGTTAGCAGCAGGCATCAGGTTGAGGTCGCTTTCGGCAGCGAATATCGACAGCAGGTCAAGAATGTACATGAGTAGCTGTCGATTTAAGGCCGGAAGCTGTAAAATCAACTCCTGATAACGTACAGTAGCGTCTAGGACCTCAGCTTCCAGATCCTTGTCCTCAGTCTCAGGATGATCATCTGGAGCCTTAATTTCCGGCAGGTCTTCCGATAGCGGTTTTTCCGACGTGCCATCGCTGACAGAAGCAGCTTGTTCAGAGGTAGATCTTTCCGAAGTAGTGTCCACCGATGCAATTGTATCATCAAGTTTGTTAGTATCAGTAGAGTCACTTCCAGGACTGGAGACCGAGGCCGACAGTTCCAGGTAGTTGACGATGCGAGGGTGATCTCGTAGGGGATCACGGAATTTCTCATAATATTCTAGGGGAATGATGGATTCCGGCAGGTTGTTGAGGTATCGCCTAAGGACATTGGCAGCATCATGGACATTGAAGCCAGACCAATCGAGGCCTTTGCCGTAGCGAGGAGGCGAGTTGAAGATGTTCTGCAGCTCCTTGATTCGGCGTGCAGAGCCCGAGAGGCGGAAAATGCCTTCTACCTGAGTAGCGTTCTTCTTGAGGAATACACCGCATTTGGCCACGACGATAGGGATATGCCCGTACACAAACTGGTCGCCGCTCTTGTCGGACAGCGAAATAGACACGTTTGCGTACTGAATGCTCTTGTTGAGCTCGATGCCGAAGATTTGGTTGTCGTGAGAGTCGTGGAAACTGGGCCTTGCCGACGAGTTGATGGCGCTGCTGGAGCGGGACTGGTGGGGCAGAATGGGCCGTGGCGGCATGAGCAGCGAGTTGTCGGGCGAGGCCTGTTTCTGCTTGAACTGCTTCCACCAGGAGGAGAGGGCCGAGCGGGTCGGCGAGGTGGCCGGCGTGGGCGTATCGGTGTTGGTCATGGTAGAACGTAGCAGAGGGGGAGGGGGTAGGAGGAGCAGAGGAGGAGGAGGTAGCTGAGGAGCTAGCAGATCACAGCAAAGGAGATAGTAGCAAAGGGCTAGTAGCTGTTACAGCAAAGACAACGCTGTCACAGCAAAGACGACGCAATGACGGCGCAAAAACGACGCTTCAAACTTCTAACGCCCGCTTCACCGCTCCGATATCTTATCTCCGACCTATTAAACCGCTAATATCTCTCTATCGTCCAACTCAGCAGCTCAATATCAGGTCGTCAAGTGCGTTTCGCGCCTACAGTTGCGCTTTCTTGGGCGGTAATTAAGATTTTCAGGGCAACAACTGGCGGTGGTGAATGCAAAAAGTTTTTTGTTCAAACGGTTTTGGAGCGGCTCATTTAGGCAGCAGCCCGCCGCCGGCTATATATAGTAGGGGATATATTTGCACCTGAATATTATTAGTACACAGCCGGATTCACCGTTATGTCTGTCTAATGTCTGCAAAATGACTCACTGCTCGCTTGCTTTGACGTCTTTGCTTGAGACACAAAGGCGTTACTAGGGTTATGTGGGGTCTATCAAATCTAAAAATAAAACCTAGACATTATGGGATAACTAGCAACAAACTCTTGGTAATATTAGTAATATCAAACATTAATAGTAATATCAAACATTCGTAATAGCAATATCCCTATTATACACTGCTGAAAAGGTAACCGATAATTAACCCAGCTGTACGTAGTTGCCTGGGAACACTCCCTGCTGCCCGTTGAGCTTCCCGGTCCACCACTCATTGACGTCGGCCGTGCGTGCCACAATTTCAATGCGGTCGCCAGCTTTTAAGGCTAAATCACCTGCGGCTTGCGGTGCGTAATCGTACAGGGCTGTGCAATACTCAGGGGCGGAGTACGTGGCTTTCTCGGGGGGATAGGCGGGAGATGCGACGGCAGGTGCGACAGCAGCTGCTGGTGCTGTAGCCTGATAAGCGGTAGTTGCAGGTTGTTGATAAGCGGTAGTTGCAGGTTGCTGATAAGACGTAGTTGCAGGTGGTTGATACGGCTGTTGAGCTTGATATCCTGTCGCTGCCGGCTGCTGATATCCTGTCGCTGCCGGCTGCTGATACCCCGCTGGGTCCTGATATCCCGGCTGCTGATACCCTCCCGCTCCCTGCTGCTGATACCCTGCTCCTCCCTGCTGATATCCAGCCGTATCCTCCACACTCTGATAAGCCGGAGGCGCCCCCGCAGACGTCGGCGACGCCGCCCCCGGCGAAGCCGATGCAAACTTCCTTTTCGTCATGTCCAGCTTGTTCTTCGCATGTCCCACCCGGAAATGCGTAATGGCGATCTCCTCCGTGCGCTCCTGGATATTTCCACGCTTAGCATTGAACGTCTCTTCAATCTCCCCGTTGAGATCAAAGTAGGGGATTTTCATCTCCTCCATGCGATTGTACAGTGTATAGAAGATGTTGAGCTGCATATAATATAGAGTCTCGAACAAAGGCTTGATGAATTCGGCTTCCAGCTGAAACAGCCGAGGAAGCTCATCTTTAAGAAGTCCATTATAATATTCGAATTCCTGCTTGGCAATCTCCAGGTTGTTTTCCACCTGGTAAATCTTCTTCTCTTCGTTGGTGCTTCGTTCCTTCTTGTTCTCCAGCTTGTTGTACGAGTTCTGATGTCTATCCAAATCCAACTGCTTATGATCACGTTTAGTAGCCATTTTACGAATAGATTTGATGACTTCCAGAAGCTCGACAGCAGGAGCCACGATACGAGTTTCAATCATATCTAGTTCAGGCTTAAGAGTCTCTTGTAGTTCCAGCACAACATCCCGGTACTGTTCACAGGCCTGAATACCCTCGGGATTTCCCTCTGGTATAGTAGAGTTCGGATCAGAAGGACGGCCCGATATCGGCTTATATATCTCCTCGACAGCCTTGGAGAACTCAATCTGATGGTTGAGCATGCCGTTGACGGCCGACGAATACTTCTTGGATTCATCATGCAATTTCTTGGTCTCTACCTCGAGTTCCTTGAAGCGTCTTTCAGCGTCCTGATAAACGGCATCCTTGGTGATTTGGCCCTAAAATACGTTAGCAGGCGCTAGGCCGCGGGTCAACAAAGTGCAAAACATACCATATTGAGCTTCTGCTTGAAGCTTTGCGGCGCCTAAGAGTTAGAATATTCATCAATGTCTTTTAACAAAATCAAATAACCACGTACTCTAACAACCGACTTTTGGATTCCTTTCCAGCTCATTGTTGTGGTGATGGATGGATGTGGCGGAATGCTGGGAAAAGGAAGATTTAAGTAAACAGGCGGGGGAGGAAGAGAGGGTTTTGAGAGGGAGAATTACAGGATGAGAATAAAGGATGGGAATTGGAGGATGAGGCTGTATTTATAGGGAGAATGAAAATACACTTTTTTATGTTGTATCGACGCTTTCCCCTGATATTCACGTTCCTTTGTTGGAAATATCTCATATCTCCAAGCCTACAGACGTTGGATCGGTGAATGAAAGTCGCTCAGGGGGTAGAGATGCGAGGGCAGAGATGGGGGGTATTTTTTTAAAGAATAATTATGTTAATGATATGAATATTTAAAATAAATGATATATTAGTAAATATATGTTTGTTAAGTTTGTTAGTTGTTTGTTAAGTTGCTTAGACTCTTATGTTCCTAGTATTCGCTACTCTTAAATTAAGATGCCAGCAATATTGAAGATGAGATGAATGCTTAGCTGTGAGTTAGAAAACAAAGCATCGACAAATCAACAACAAGAATGAAAATTTACGAAATAAAACTTATTATTCACAAACACATACTGAATATTTCCCAAATATCGCTTAAAATCCCAAAAAAATAAAACCAAATCCCCAATTTCATCACCCTTCTCCTTCTCTTTCCCTCAGTACTCCTCCCTCCCCCTCCTCCCGCGTAACTCCCAGCACCTTCTGCAACTTTTTCTCCAACCTCCACAGCCAGGCATCATGCTCAATTACCTAACAATGTCGATGCGCGCGGCATTCGGCCGTCCAGCCGCTAGTTATACCGGTTTGTTTCTGCAGCAAGTCCGTGGAATGAAGGTCCGATCGGCTGTTAAGAAGTTCTGTCAGGATTGTTATGTAGGTAGAGAACATTGAAATATCAGTGATATATCACTGAAAAAATCACCAAGAATATCTCTAACAAATAGATTGTCCGAAGAAAAGGCCGTGTTTACGTTTGCTGCAAGTCGAATAAACGTCATAAGCAGAGACAGGGTTGAAAACATGTAAATAGACAAGCATAGATAATAGCATATGTGATAGGGAATGAGCATTAACCGTAAAACAGAAACAGTAAAACATTAACAGTAAAACAGCAAAAAGTCATTTACGAAATTATCTTTCTATCATACAGTACATTGGCCTTGTATAAGCCTTCTTATCGTACATAACCCTGCTATCGTACATTCTCGCTACCCTCCTAGCTTAAATACCGATCCAGCGACTCTCCAAGCACCTCCTCCACCACAGGCACCAAATCTCGTCGAACCTCGAACTCCACAGCCTCATCGTCATCGTCAAGCAATTCCGCTATCAGAGGAACCAGCTGAGGCAGCATAACCACCCATTCCTCGCCCAGTTTGCTATACAAGCCCTTGATCGTACGAATAGCCCAAATCTTCTCATGAGAACTGCATGAAGACTTCAGATGCGCACAAACTCCATCATTGATTTGCTTGTACAGGTCCGGTGCTCCTCCAGCTTCAGCCAGTGCAACTATGCCTCTGACCAAGAGCTTGCCCATGCTTGAAGGAATAGCTGGGATCAGATCCACCAAAGAGTTGGACATCTTGTCAAACCGAGCCTGTGCCTGCCAGAATTCGTCTCTATCATGTTGAAACGACGCAATGCATGAATTCAGAATAGATCTCTTGAGACTTTCTGCAACCTGGTCCGGACTGTTGGCCATCTGTTTCAAAAGCTCACAAACAGTTTCCAGAACATAGCCGAAATAATTTGTTACAATTGACTTCAAAGTGCCCAGCAGTTTAGACAAGAACTTGAAGAAAACAAGCAATTTCGCCTGATCCAACTCATCTTGAGCCCACTTGGATATCTGAACAAACAACGGTCGGAAGGTCTTGTCATTGAGCTTCATGACTACTCCCATGGCTGAAGCAACCACCTTCGACTCTATTCGGTTAACGTCATTTGTACCGAATTTCTCAGAAGAACGTACTTCGAAAACCTGCAAAATGATATGCACCAGCTGCGACGAGCTATGAGTAGCCTGCTTTCTTGTCATAGATTCAACAACCTCGTTAAAACTGTCAAGATAGAGAATGATAGCATCGATTCCTGTTGAAGCAGCACATGTCCAACTCTGGGCCAGTGCATCCAGAACATGAGTCAAATTGACAGATTCAAGCATGATACCGACCAACTTCTGTTGTCGAGAAACAGGAATAGTTGATGAAAATACCAAATTCATGATCTTCGGCAAAGCTGATGCCATAAACGAGGGAATTCGCTTCACTAATCCACCTAATAGGGCGAGAATTGCCAATTGAATGGCCGTAGACTGCTCGGATCCTACACTGTCATCACCAATAGTCTCATTGAATCTATCGATCACCACTGGCACAATCTTAGGATAATATGCAATACATAGAGCACCCAATATGTTGCAAATACTGTTACAGCAGGCAACAGCAGCAATGAAAACATCACTGTCCTTGCTGAGAATACCAACATCACTAGTAAGAACATTCAGCATATTCTGTAACTTCTCATTGTCAGGGTTAACAGGTCCAAACCTTGCAACCAACAAATCCAAGCTATCAAACATATCAGCAGCGACATCCTTATAGCTCTGTGAGCTACTGATGATAGCATCCATAGAGACCCATGCTGCTTCCTGGGCCTCCACATCAGAAGATACTTCGAAGCTGAACTTCGTTGAGATGAGCTGCACTACTTCCTTAACCAGTGCAGATGTGCTCTCTCCAGAGATCATTTGAAAGACTATCTTTGCAAATTCAGAAATAGGCAGAAGCTGTAACACTTGTCCTAGCAAAGTGAAAGCAGCTGCCTTTTCCTCATTAGTATCCTCTTCAACCGATGAATCCAAACCACTCTTAAGTAGCAATAATTCCAGAATAGTTCGGCAATATTTCATCAATTCATCCCTAGAAACAGTACCTTCCTTAGAAACAATTAGGAAGGTCATTCGCAGTGAAGTTGTACCTGGTATTACTTCGTCGTCAATAATATGACCCAAAGCCTCATAATAACCAGCTTCACCATACTCTGTATCGGGCGAATTACTTCCTAGAAGAACAGACTCCTGGTGTGTAAACGCCGTAATAGACATGTCTCTCTTCTTGTCGTATAACTGAGAAATTGTCTCCAAGTACTTGTAGACGGCAGTAAGCTGTTGAGAGATATCGAACGATCTCAGGTAGGTTTTGGCAAACTGAGCGAAAATTCGAGCTTCTTTGAATTTCCTTGTCGACTGAGATTCGCAATATTTCTGTGCAAACAGCAACAGAAGCTTGTAGAGACAGTCATCAACTCCTAAGGTAGTTGCCAAAGTCAGGAACAGCTTGGATCGTCGATGTCTAGGAATATGCACAAATGCTGCAACAAAACTTAACAGCAAGAAATCAACCTCATCGCTGTACTTCTCGTCAGAGATGAGAGCAGGAATAACTTGCATGATAGTTCGCTCAATAGCATTGGCTGAGAACTCATCATCCTGCCTCACAGTAGTCGCACCCATGAAGGTGAAAATAGGCATAACTGAGTGAAGAACGACTTCAGGTGCCAGTTCAGCAAGATTTGCAATAAGAATGAGAAATCTATTCTGCACATGCTGAGACGGGCATGATCGAATGCAGGAAACGATAATATCAACTCTTACCGAGTTAGAGTCGACCTTTAAATTTCGGCCGCTTTGACTCTTGAGACGATCAACAACGCCTATCATGCAATTAGCAAGAACCTGCTGAGTATATAGCACCGGCAACTTCGAGTCAAGTCCAAGAGACAAAATTTCCCCGAGAATTACAAACAGAAGCGACAGAAGCTTTGTTGTATGGTCCTGGTCGCTTTGCTGCTCTAGCAACTCTAAAATACAGGTGAGTTTTCTCAGATGTTTCTCAGCAAAACTGGCAAGTTCTCCCGTTTGCAGCTGCTGTCTCGAGGAAGCACTGCTTCTTCTTCGACGTTTAGCCACAGGTGCGCTTCCAACAACACTATGCTGCTCCAGCTTGAAATCTTCCAATAAACTCATAAATAGAGAAGAGCTTATTTTCAGCTGCTGAAGTGTACCAACGGCATCAAATAGAAGTTGCTCGTTCAGGGCAGCATCTAGCATGAAACGCAGCAAAAACAGCTGAGCATCTGGTTTTAGATGATTCCAGATCTTGACAATCTGACTGCCAGAAAGTCTAGAAAGAATAGGATCATTGTTTGAGATACAGTCAAGAAGGAACTGGAGACCAGGCTTATCATGGGTTTGCACAACATTGACAACATTAGACTCCAAAGTCTCCAATGGATATCCGTCTGATTCGCATGACTCTTTCCAGAATTCCAGACTTGGCAGCCAGCCTGTCAGTAAAGACGACAAGTTTTTCACAGCTGACTTGGCGTCGAGTGCTACAACACATTGCAGCAAGAAATCCTTTTCAGAAGGCAGTTCAACAGCAATGCAGTGGCTGGATAGGTACGAAGAAAGTGTTGCAGAGAATGATTTCCCGCTCTTTGAGGCGATTTCCGCGGAAAACAAACGGTAGACATAGCTTGCGTCCAGTTGGCATTCCTCAAGATGCGGAACCACGACAGTTCCGAGAAATTTCTTCTGCTCTTTTTCAGTAAGCCACTTGACATCAGAGCTCTTTTCACCGGGACCATATAGATAGTCCAGTCCCCAGACTTTGGATGCTTTGGGGCTCTGAGCCAGCTTTCTTATGATGTTTCCTGCCAATGCTCTAACATTTTCCAGTTCGTCAGCTAGTGCCAGTAGAAGACAGGGAATAAAAGCTTGATAATCCACTTTGAGGTCGAGAGACTCATCAAAGAGCTCAAGGGCTTTTGTTCTAGCTATGGCCGGAAAAGATCCGGTCCAAATTCGAGCCAGAAAAGAAGGTTTGGCAGCAGAATCAATTTTCAGTAGAGAGAAATCAAAGCCTCTTCTGTGATTAAGAGAGGAAAGGAACAATTCCACTCGTTTTCGGAAATCCTCATCGCTTGCACGAGCAAGATAGGAGTCGATGTTCGAAGTCTCGAGAGTGTCGTAAGTAATGTCCACAGAACCGTTAGTCTCTGGCTCTTCTGATATATCCACCATTTCAACGTCCTGATTGGCTTTGTTTCCAAATGTTAATGATGCTTGAAGTGCTAGTTCCAGGTTGTATATGCTGGACTTATGAGAAGCTAGACTTGACTCAATGATCTCGTCAAACCCTGGCTTTCCAGAGGAGGTTTCAAAGAGCTTGACGAGCTCCGACTTGGCGTCAGCTGTGGTGCTACCAGAAAGTGAGAATTCCACTGAGCTGGAGATTATTTTGCCGAAGTTTTCCTTTGAAAGCGGAATCGTCGTTAAGAGACTGGTTACCTCTTTGATAGAAGACTCCCCTAATAACTTTATGGCCCATCCGACTGTGAATTGCTCTACTCGGAATTTCGTTGAAAGATTAGTCAAATCTTGTCGAAAATGCTTATTTTTCTTTAGAGTCAAAAGAAGACTGTCTGTGAAGAATATGCTGGGGTCTGCTTCGTCTGAAGTCTCGATGATCTGTGTCAAGCAGGAGAATCCACTTCTCTGAGATGATTTCGACCAATTGGATATTAAGGTCGTAATTGCAGCTTGTCTGACCTTCGTAGAAAGTGTGAATTGTGCTGCTAAGACTGATAAGATCATATAGCCGGATATCTGAACATCAGGGCTGTTTCGGGCAGCAATACTAGCAGATACAGGACCTAGCCATTTCCCTACAATGTCCTCGTCTGGTACTCGTTGCTCCTTCATCGATATCATAGTCCAAACAGTGAAAGATGACCAGAATGCAAGAAAAGTCTGATAATCTCTCTGCTCGTTGATAACAGTGGTAGCATAGCTGTTGAGGAGCTCCAGGAACACTGCGTCGGTGGAAAGAGCCCGAATAAGCAGGTTTCGAGGCGGATTTTGAACGTGTCGTTTCGAGTTAGCCAGAAACGAGAAGACCGGCGGTAAAGGGTTGATTATGTCGAGAATTCGCAGAAAGATCGGGGAGCTGTAGTATGGAAGAATCATCAACAGAAGCTGCTCGCTATTGAATTTATGCACTTGAAATCTTCGCACAAGCCACTCAAGAGCTCGAATAGACGGTTGAATATTCAGCCGAGGGGCCAAAAGCAGGAAAAAACCCTCTATGGCTCTGTCTAGCAGGGCATTTTGATCTTCGGTCTGGAAAGTTAGCAAAGAACGCAAGACTTAGCAGCATACTTACTTGAACATTTCGATCAACATCTACTGACGAAGGAGAGAATAAATTGCTCTCGAACGCTGAAAAACGAGGATCTAGCGCTTCCAGTTCTCTAAGTCCTTCTAGAGCAGACTCAAAGATGTTTCGATAGTCCTGGGTTATAGCTACGTCTTTCTCGTATATAAGCGATATACTGTGCTCCGCTTTACGTCTCTTTTTATCTAAAACAACCGAGCCATTCTGCTTGCCGAGAGTGGCCAGCTGGGTCGCTAGAGAAGTCATGGCAGATGGAGGAATTTGAATTTTTTTGCAGGGAATTTTTTTTGGCATGAGAAAAATTAGGTAAGCAGTCAGCCGTGCGGGAGGCGGGGTTAGGGCAGTAGGTCCCACGAAGAAGGTACGCTATTACTGTGATTGGAGTTGTATTTATTAATTAATGTAGGTATTGAATTGTTTTTATGATGTTTATAGCCATATTGCTTTATTTCAGTTCTAAGATCTAGTGTACTGGTTACCGTGCATGCCGTATAAATCTGCCGAACAACTCCACAGAATATGATGATATAAGTGCAGATCTAAGTAATACACGATCTAGGTGATGTTTATTGGGTTTTGTTTTAAATCAGTAAATAAGAACTAAAATACAAACTAACAGTTTAAGACTAATTACAGTTTTATGCTGATTAATAGTTTACAGCCATAATTGACACCAAGCATGCTGTACGCACTCCTATACGAACAAGCACAAATATCCAACAAGGCATTCTAACACTAAATATCAATATCAACATAATAAACAAATAATTTCCAACATCCACTGTCAATGTCAATCGTCTACCTCACTACTCTTCCCCCTCCCTTAACTCCCCCCGATGTCGTGATCCCCCACTGCTATTGCTATAAAGCTGGGGCCATCGCTCGCATCTCTTCAACCTGCATTTGAGGCTCAACTTCACAATACAAAGAAAGTATTTACTCAACAACAAGGAATTGTTTCATAGCTATTCTTACGAACAAGCATACAATTATTATTATTGCATATAATCATTTTTATTGCATATTCTTAGCCCAATGAGCCTACTTGCTGAGCCCTGGCGCATTGTTCTTCTTGTGCTGCTCTTCACGACGGCATGTCTTTCTGAAGCTCAACAACAAGTTTTATCAGGAGAAAATCACTTCGAGGCTTCTCCCCGCCTTCCCTCAATTGCTATAATTGGCGCTGGAGCTGCTGGTTCAAGCGCTGCCTATCATCTGAAGAACTTCACTGATAAGGTGAATATTGAGGTCTTTGAGAAAACCGAGTATATCGGAGGCCGTGCAGCTACTGTTGACATAGACGGAGTCACTGTCGAGCTTGGTGCCTCTATTTATTCTGGATTGAACAGCATTTTGGCCGGTGCAGTCGAGGAATTCGGCCTGGAAACAAGACCTGGCCTGGGCCAAATTCCCGAAGGATATGAGGACGATGTTGACATTGCCATCTGGGACGGGCAGAAGTTTCAATTTGAGCTGAAAGCTGGCGGCAAATTGAGCACTTATTGGCAATTGATACGACGATATGGCCTCAAGGCTCCATATTATACCAACAGGTTCACTGACCAGTCAATTAAGAAATTCCTCACGTTATACGATGAGCAGTTTCCCTGGACGAATCTCGGTGCTTCCAGTGCTTTGGCTGGTACCACGGAGTACTTGAACGTCAGTGCTGAAGGTTTCCTCGGTGCCAATGGCGTTGATACCGATTACAGCAGCACTTTCGTACAAGCACTCACTAGAGTCAATTACGCTTCATATCTCGATAACATTCATGCATTGGCCAGTTTTGTTTGTGTGACTGCTACTAAAGATGCCATCTACCAGGTGGTCGGTGGAAACTGGCGAATCTTCGACAGAATGCTAGCCAAATCAGGGGCAAAAATCCACAATCAGCAAGTAGCCAGCGTCGAGTACGATGAGAAGACGCAGAAGTGGCAAATCGACGGTGCTGGTGACTTTGACTATGTGGTAATTGCAGCTCCTTTCGCTCAATCTGGCATCGATGTCAAGCCAGTTGTGGATATCCCTACTGTTGACTATGTCAAACTTTACAGTACTTATGTTCTTACTGATAAACCGCTAGATGCTGTACCGGCCTTCAACAGCAGCTCCACCTATGAAGCAATCGTGTTTGTTCCATCTGCTGAGGAAAAGAAGTCTGCAGCGCACTTTGTTACGTCAATATCTCACACTGCAGTGACCGAAAATGGAAACCATCTCTACAAGGTGTTTTCACTAAAGCCGTTGGCAGAACATGAATTGCAGAGTTTGTTTGGAGACGTTGAGATAAAGTTTGTGTTCATCAAGGAATGGTACAGCTATCCGAAGATGAAGCCATTGGGCGATGACTTCAAGTTTCCAGACGTCGAAATTGCACCAGGTTTGTTTTATACGTCGTCAATAGAGCCATATATTAGCACGATGGAGACAAGTGCATTGTCTGGAAAGAATGCTGCTGCGCTGATTTGGAAGAGCTTGAAGGCGAAACTTGGGGCTTAGGGAGGTTCGCTAGCTGATACTTGGGTTGAGTCGTTTTGGTTAGTGATTGGTGTATTTAATGTTTAGTGATATGAATGTGAGGTAGGCGAGGTGGAAGTATATGTTGTGGCTTCGGTGGTAGGTGCAGGCAGTAGTATATCAGTACGTTATGTTGTGTACAGTATATTGATGAAACTTATTACTGAATAAGAGAATAGTTTCAAGCTAGTTTGTATGCTACAAAATATCTTGCCAAACAGCTGCCTCATTAATTGAATCACGATATAAGAGTGATCTCCAGGCTGAAATATCACTTGTATGCAATGAATGGAAAGTACGGAAGAAACGCAAAGAAATGCAAATATGCAAATAACTGAAAATAAATATAAAAGACTCAATTGGCATAGAAAGATAATATGAAACTGAAACTAATATAGATATTCATATAGATATTTTGAGTTAGGGTAACATTTTCAGAATTACTGTTTTGGGACAATCCAGCAGATACGATAAGCTGATAAGAAATACCACTGAGCCAGGTGGATTAGGCCTTCACACTTTACAATAAACTATCATAAACTATTCAATGGTATTATATCAAAAGCGTAATCAATCAGCTACAATAATAAATCGCTTGACCCGTCACGTTGTTCTACCATCCCACATCGGACAGCCCGACATATAATACACTATCATCCCCGATTCACCCCCGAAAACTCACCTTCCTACTAAACCCCATGAAAAACTTCGCTACAATTAAAACAAATAGTACTCGTATTAATGAAACTCTACAAGATACATGTAAATGGGGCGCTACGCCTGACGGAGGAATGAATAGAATCACCCTGAACGACGACGATCAGAAAGTCCGACATTGGTTCATTGAAGAAGGCAAGAAACTCGGTTGTAAAGTGCTTATCGACCAAATGGGCAGCATATTTTTGATTCGTCCCGGTCAAAACGACAAAATAGCACCTATAGCCGTGGGATCACACCTTGACACGCAGCCTACCGGTGGCCGATACGATGGCATTGTAGGAATTCATACCGGCTTGGAGATTCTCCGTACTCTGCACGACCAGTCAATTGAGACTTATGCTCCAATTGCAGTCATAGACTGGACAAACGAAGAAGGTGCGAGATTCCCGAAAACAATGGTCTCCAGTGGAGTCTGGAGTGGGAAGATTCCTCTTGAAGAAGCCTATAAAGTACAGGATATCAATAACCCAGGCTTAACTCTGGAGTCTGAGCTTGAGCGCATTGGCTTCAAAGGAGACGTTCCTGCTGATCACAAGAAGAACCCTCTAAGTGCGCATTTCGAAGTCCATATCGAGCAAGGTACTCGTCTTGAGAAAGCTAAGCTTGATATCGGTGTCGTCCAAGGCATGAAAGGTGTTCGGTGGTTCGATGTAGAAATCTGGGGTACTGAGGGCCATACTGGAACTACGCCCATGGAAGGCCGCAAGGATGCTCTAGTTATTTCCAGTTCAATGATTCTTGAAGTCGAGAAAATCGCCGCTAAGCATGGTTGTCTTGGTACAGTTGGAGTTATCCATCCCTTGCCTCAGAGCCCAAACACAATACCAGGATATGCGAAATTTTCGGTAGATTGCAGGGCCGGTACAAACGAGAAGCTTATAGAGTACACTGAGGATCTCTACAAGTCGCTGAAAGCCATTGCTGAGTCCAAAGCCTTGAAGTATACCATAAAAGAAACATGGCATTTCAAGCAATTGAGTTTCAACGAAGTCGCTCAGAAGTGCATTTCCGAATCTGCTGCTGAACATGGATTTGGTTCAATGGAAATCTTATCTGGCATTGGGCATGACTCTTGCCATACAGCTATGGTGATTCCAACAGCCATGATCTTCATTCCATGTAGAAACGGCATTTCTCACTCGCCAACGGAGTATGCTAGTCCTGAGGCCATTCACAAGGGCGCGCAGACGATGCTGGGGGCTGTATTGAAGTATGATGCGTTTTTGAAAGAGAAGGGTGGGGAGTAGTCGTCGTGAGAGAACTGGAAGGCGAAAAGATGCATTTCTTGGTGACGTCTGAACAACGTCGTTCCTAATACTCTTCCGATTTAACCAAATGCTGGCATAGTCATTTTGCAAGTACCGGCAGTATATAAACCATCAATAGAGCCATGTCCGTACATCATCTTCACCCAAAGCCTGTCCACGTAGGAAATCGTCTTCGATATAAGAAACCATGTCGCCGTAAAAGCCTTCAGCAGCAATAGGGAAGAATGATGATAATGAATCAGGAGCTGCCGTTCCAATAGAGGGATCAACTGAACCGCCTTCGTTGACATTACCACCTTCGTTGACATTACCACCTTCGTTGACATTGATAGATGCCTCTGCATCCCAGGAAGGCTCTGGAGCATGATTATCCAACTCAGACAATGCCTTCTTCACTATAGCCAAACATCCCTTTGCAGGTGCAAATTTGATAGAAAACTGCTCGAACAAAGCAATTGCAAAAGAAAGAGCCAAACGAGCATTGTTCACACTAATGTATGTAACATGCCATTGGCGATCATAGCTGACGATAAATAGCAGACCCAAAGTAGCTCCGAAGACTGCAAAAAGATTGAGCCAATTGAAAGATAATTTCTGCTGCAAGTACATGCTGTGGAAATGCTTGAGAGCCTGCGAAGAAGCCTCGCCAAGTATGCGTAAATGCGCTTCTGGAGGATTTGGCCAGAGAGGTGACGGCCGATAGAGCATAATGAGCAGATTGTAGTAATTCAAATCAAACCAGTCAGTGGTGAAATGCGGTACCAGATCAATGTGAGTTTCGTTCAGAGGAATAGACATGGCATTTCTCCAATCAACGAGCTTATCGTACAGTTCGGCTACAGTAGCCTCCTTCTCTTCCTCAGTGCGGTTTGAGCTCTTTCCAGGAGAATAGATTTGTTCGAGAATCTCGCTTGCAATTGTTCGTAGGTGCAAGATATGCAATGGGACCTCGAGGTATGAGATTCGGTCTGCAGAAATGCTGTATTCTTTTGCAGAAAAATGCGGTATATTGATATCCATGTCGCGGATAGCCAAAGGACGGCCCAAGGTCGTCGATACGACTCTGTCCATCATATATACACTCCAGAAAAGCCGCTTAACTTGCTCCTTCTCCTCGTCCGGAAGACCAACAAGACAGTTTTCCGTATGTAAGCCCATTCCAAGCGCTAGCCGACTGGCGACTCCGACCAGGAACCAGGTATCAGGGCCTAGCCGATTGAAGAAGGAGTAGGAGACCAGAAGAAGGAAACTGTAAAGAGTAATACGACTTCCACCATTTAGAACGACCGGCAAGTAGTTCATAGCTTTCTGACAGCAAATAATAGCTTCGGTCTCAGAACTCACTGTAATTGAGGCCATGGACGTTGATCCGATGGCCAGAACCATGAACATCTCAAAGAGCCATATGGGGTCCTTTTCAATTCCAGCCAGCTCGTGGCCCGGATCCGGATGAAACATGTAGTTCATCTTCTCCATAAACGCATCTTTTCGTACAAACGGGTACAACGTATGGCTGTGTCTCCAGTAGAAGTTGGCGAGCTCGGCTGCTCGTGTAGCCGTGGGAAGACTTTGATCCAGCGACGCCCTGGAGTCCTCGCCGTCTGTGGTTTTCTCCGGCGAGTCCTCCGGCGTCTCGGTCGCGTTCTCATCGAGATTGGCAACGATTATTCCGTCGTTGACCAGCAATTCGTGGTGGAAGTCGCGGTGCGAGATCAACGACTGGGTCAATTTGGCAAACGAGATGCCGGAACCGGGCCCCAGGTAATGTCCGTCGGCCGACGCGCTCAGCGAGATCGTTCCAAGCCGATCGGCCAGACTGCTGGCGTCGTTGGCCTTTGGAGAAGCACCCGTCGGGGTCTCGGAAGGAGTGATATTCTGCTCATTGCGCAGCCCACACTGGGTTCGGAGCCGTTCAACCTCGGCTTCCAGGCCATTGACGTATTCCACAGGGTAATAGGTAGTTGTTTTATCGGGATATTGGCAGGATCGGCCTGCATGGAGACATGGAGAGCAGCATGGAATACTGCGATCGCACTACCGTCAGAAACAGGCGGAGAATTCGCACAGTGCATAACTTACCTTCTTCTTGCGTTTTGCACATCGCTCGCAGACCTGCGACGCCAGCGGCTTGCTGTTTTGCTCGGCCATCGCGGGTTTTTCAGTGGTTGTTGAAGCAGTTGAAGGAACGCACGGCTGACAGGGTCGGAATAATATCGGGAAATAGTTACTGATCATTAAGGAATTTCAGGGGAAATCTAGAATATAGCTTAGGATGCTCTAGATCACTCTCGAGCCTACGTTGTGCATACTCATATAACTCACCTATACTATCATTTAGACCATTTAGACACTCACTTATAATACCCCCTAACTACCACCCCATAACTAACCCCCTAAACCCTACTCTCTATAATGCTCGGCCGTGCGCAGCTCTGCCGCGTCCAGGTTCGCCCGGAGAGACGCAGGGTCTCGTGGAATGAGCTTGACCTTGAAATCTCGCGGAATCGCTACCAGTGCCGTCTTGATAGCATTGTAATCAACATAACTCGTGTTGGGAGGTTCCGACTCGGACGCCACGACTTTGAACGAGGTGATGAGCCGGATCAGCGACGAGTACAGCAGTCGGCTGGCAATGAAGCGGCCCGAGCATGCTCGCGAGCCACCACCGAACGAGTGGTGGTATAAATCCCGCTTCTCAGTGCCGTCCTCGTTGAACCAGCGGTCGGGATTGAAGACACCGGCGTCCGGTCCGAAGTGATCCACGTCGTGGTTACCGGCTTGAGCGTTTATGACGACCAGGGTCTTGGCTGGGATTTTAGACCCTCGCCAGTTCACCTCTTCTACCGTCTTACGAGGCAGAGAAAGAGCTGAAACTGTGTAATATCGGCCTGCTTCTTTGACAATGGCGTTCACGTATGGAACGGTCTCTTGTTTGTAGCAGTCGAGCCAGGCTTCTTCGGCCGTGGCATAGTGCTTCATGATATCCCGATACGCCTTTTCCTGGAAGATCTGGCCTTCGGGAGTCGCCAAGGAGCCAATGCAAGAGGTCAGAGTGCCTGGAATGGTCTCAAAGCCTCCGGAAACCAAGGACAGGCAGATGGAGTTGACCTCGACATTGTTGAGCTTGGACTCGTCGTCCTTGAGAATGGCTGCGGCAATGCACGGCTTATCGGTACCGTTGTCAATGCGCTGTTTTACCTTGTCCAGAAGCTGTTTCAGATACTTGTCACGTCGGTTCTTGAGCTCTTCTGACCGCTTGTTTTTCTCATTGTTAGGGAAGTATCTCATGATGGGCACGTAATCCTGCATGTTTTCCGTATGGGATCTCAGCAGAGAAATTGCCGATCCCACATAGAGGATTTCTCGCAAAAGCTCATCGTAGGCGTCGTCCATACGGATGCCGTAGCAGAGAGTCAGCGTGGTGTTGAGAGCATATCTCTGGATAAACGGCCGCACAGAGAACTCCTCGCCGCCGACCGATTCCCTGGCAAAGTCTCGCATCATCGTGTACGACTCCAAGTCGAACATTGGGTGGTAGTTTCTCAGGGCCGGGCGTCCAAGGGCAATTCCCGTAGCTTTGCGCTTATTCTTGCACGACTCGTCCCATGGCGACGAGCCAATTGTGAAGCCCTGCGTGGACGAAATGAGCCCGTGGAACGTGTAGAACTTGGGGCGGTCAATCACGGCGTTCTGGTGGCCAATGAGCATCTCGACAATGTCATCAAACGAGTTGACCACCACGGCCCGCGTGTTTCCCAGGCGTACTTGAAAAGTACTCCATCCGTATTGGCGCCACCATTTCTCGCAGATGGTCGCGTGGTCGTCGCCGAGCTGCAGAAGATGGCCGAAGACCGGCAGCGAGCCTGGGATCTCAGGGATGCCTCTGATCTTCGGGATGTCAATGGCATACATAAACTGGTACAGCGCTATAGAGAGCATAGCCAGAGCGACCGCCAGCAGGCCGTACGAGGCCATACGGGGGCTCTGGGCGAAATCCTGGATGCTGTCGATCGCACTCATGGACTGTGGTAGGATGGTAAATGCCTCAGAGGTGTATTTAAGCTGTGTCGGGCAGCCCGACTGGATTCATTGTGGGAGGTGGGGGGAGGGATATTGTGAGTGAGTAATCAGGAGAGAGATACGCAAGACTGGCAAAATCCAGCATCTGAAATCACCTAAGTTTGCAATTCCTAAGTTTGCAATTCCTGCCTTCAAAAGTGTTAGACTAACGGCAAGTTTTTCCGGGCGTTTGAATTCTTCTAGTGCGATGGCATTTCCTGTTTGGGCACCCTTCCCGATCGGGAAATGCTAAGAGGTCGTATTGGCGCGATGATGATTCGCTGATAAGCTTAAGGAACAAGGTTAGAGGGTGAAAGGAGGAGAAAGACGATATATTTAATGATGAAATTGGCATATTCAGGCTCGCTTATCACGACTAGATATCTGCTTTTCCTCTGAGCCCTGCTTCCCGCCGGCGACTGCGGCTCACCAATCCTACCTGAGGCTCCACTATCAGAGATAAGCAGGCCGCCTATCAGCTATCAAGCCAGCACGCAGGTCATGGTTTTTTTGCCGTTTAATATCTTTCTGCATCTACATACCCCTTTGCTACACTAACCTCTGCTACACTAACCTCTACCCCAATGACTGACGTCGGACAATCGGACTACGAAGCCCCCGATGAAAAGCTCTATATCCGGTCCATGGCCGATACCGAGCTCCTGGCCAATATCGGATATAAGCAGGAACTCAAGCGAAGTTTCGGCCTTTTATCCATGATAGGTTTCTCCTTCTCCATTCTCACCTGCTGGACTGCTCTGGCCGGTTCTCTCAGTGAAACAATGCTCAATGGTGGGCCTGTAGCTCTGCTCTATGGCTGGATCGGCACCTCCATCTTCTCCATGTTCGTGGTGATCTCGCTGGCCGACATCTGCTCCGCGTATCCCGTCTCAGGGGGCCAGTACTCCTGGTGCCTCATGCTAGCCAAAGACAGCTGGTGGGGCCGAGGCGTGTCGTATGTTTGTGCCTGGATCCAGTTGGCTGGGCTCGTTTGTATGGGGTCCACGGCTCTGTACCAATTTGCGCTCATCACCGGCGGAATGTCCGTCATGAACAGTGCTGGCGAGGACTCGTTTGTGCCTTCCAGCTGGAGAATCGTCCTGTTTGCCTACGCGGAGGCCGTGGTGATTGTAATTATCAACCTGTTTGGCAACTTCGTGCTGCACTACATCTCGTCTTTTGCACTCTACTGGTCCGTTGGAGGCTTTATCATTTGCACCGTGACAATTCTAGCATGTGCACCGAAGTTGCAAACTGGCACGTTTGTTTTCACCGAGTCCATCAACGATTCTGGCTGGAATAACCTGGGGATGGCTGTCATCATCGGCTGTATGCAGTCTGCCTACGGAATGTGTTGCTACGACGCTCCTGCGCACATGTCTGAGGAACTGCAAGATGCGTCCCGGGATGCTCCTCGAGCAATGGTCATGTCGGTGATAATTGGTGCTGTTACAGGCCTCGGTTTCGTCCTGGCTCTGCTCTTCAGTATCCAGGACCTCGATGCCGTCATCAACACAGTGACTGGATTTCCACTCATTGAGATATTCAGACAGGCCACATCGTCTGAGGCTGCGTCAATGTGTCTTGCTTCAATTGTGCTGTTATGTCAGTTTTTCGCCGGAACTTCACTGTTATCTGAGGGCTCTAGATCCATATATGCCTTTGCTCGAGACGGTGGATTTCCCTGGAAACTCAACAAATGGTTTATGAAAGTCGATCCACGGCTAGACGTCCCTATATACGCCGTTCTGCTCTGTATCTTCTTTCAGTGTGCTTTCGTGGCCATCTTATTCGGCTCCTCGTCGGCCTTCTTCACAGTCTTATCGGTTTCTTCAACTGGTCTCTACGTCTCGTACTTGATGCCTATTGTCGTTTACATGATAAAGCCCAATGGCAAAGCTCCTGGATACTACAATCTCGGCAAATGGACAGTTTTCTTTCATGTTCCAGCAGTGGTTTATCTGACGTTCTGCTGCATATTCTTCTTCTTCCCTACAGAACTTCCGGTCAATGGCAGCAATATGAATTACTGTATTGTTGCATTTGGTATTACGGGTATTTTTGGCATAGTTTCATGGCTGGGTGGTGCTCGTCGTACATATATTAACAAGGTGGATGTTATTCAGAGTGTTGAAGCAGCTGTGCAGGATGCTCATGATCGGGGGAAGTCTTTGAAAGAGGATGGATCGAGCTGAGAAAATAGGTATTATTTAGATAGAGAATCTGATTATTGTTTAGGACGATGTTTGATTAGGAGATTTTCGAGAATTAATAGTTCAAGCGGAGGCTAATTACCGATTACTGAATGTAGGATACATTGATCTTGCAATGTATGATCCAATTGACAATTGATAGTTTTGGTAAGAAATTCACGATTTCAGGGGTAAAAATTCTACTAGATTACAACATCCTCGAATGTAACCTTCAAGAATGTCGTTTAAAATACATAATACAAGCCATTGGCATACCATTGTCACATTCATTGTACCTCCATTGTAACCTCCATTGTACCTCCATTGTCACCCCCAGTTCTCAATCCCACGTCTAAATTCGCGACATTTCCAAGCTACAAATCCCTTCGAGATGCTCGCTCGGAGTTTGGGACGGAATTTTGCGCGGATCAAACGGCGTAGTATGCGGCTGATAGCCAGGAACGTAGTAAATTCAGTGCTTTTCAATAGGTTATACGGAGTGTTGCATTAGTTTGTTTAGCATGAGAATAGTAGTTCCATTGTGTTTGGAGGAGTGCATATGCTAAAATAGGCTCCGCAGTGTACAATTGTGGGGTAAACGACTAAAAAACACAGGCAGAAATAAAATATAAAAATCAATTATAATTATATTGTTTACTAATAGCACTAAAATGATTTGTTCCCATCCTTTCCCCCTTTCCTCCCATAAAACCTTCGTGCTACAATCGGGGATATGCGGCCCGTCCTTGCCCAGCATTACCCCGGATAAGTAAAAAATTGCCCAATCTCGCTGTTCAAATTATGATATAAAAACAGGCAATATTTTTCTCTTTTATTAATTATTTCTCACCATGTCTCCATCCTATGCTCAGCGCAATCTGACTCCTGTCGGTAAAAAAATCGATAATATCTATGTTGAACGATTGGATCAGTTCACCAGTACCAAGCTGTATAAACATACCAGTCTTAATTCGTAAGTAGTATGAGTTGTGCTTTTTCCCAAGTTGTCGTTATCACTAACACTTTAGCATCTTAATCAGGGATTTCGTTGACACTGCGGAAAACATCAAGTATGAAGTTTCTCATGTAGCTGATCAAAAGAGACCGTTGTTTCGTGATTTCATCAAATCAGCCAAGTTTGAGCCCGCTAAGATAGGCGATACGTTTGGTCCCTCATGGTCGACTCATTGGTTCAAGCTGGAGATCAGGGTGCCTGATAAATGGCTCAAGGAACCGGTCGTCATGCTCAATTGGAACTGTGGAAATGAAGGGCTTATTTTCTCTGAGCAAGGTAAAGCCGTAGTCGGTCTTTCCAAGGGAGATCGTCAGGAATGGATTCTTCCTAAGGACCTGGTTGATGGAAAATGGCATACCTTCTACATTGAAACTGGATGCAATGCCTTGTTTGGAAACCCTGCTAGTGATGAAGATGGCATTCAACCTCCTATTGATGATAAGTTCTATACTCTGGAAACTGCTCAGCTTTTTGTGCCAAACCTGGAAGCCAGAGCTCTGAAACGTGACTTTGAGATCATTCGAGGTTGTGCCAAATCCTTCGATAAGAGTGCCTGGCAAAGGCACCGTGCGCTGGAGGTGGCTACTCAGATCATGGATAGATTCCAATCGCACGACCTGTCTACTCTGAAGACATGTCGTGAAATTGCTGCGAAATTCCTTGGAGAGAGCGTTGATTCTCCGAAGGTATTCAACTCCGCTTCTACTGGCCAGGTTTATGCTGTGGGCCACTGTCATATTGACACTGCTTGGCTGTGGCCCTATGCTGAAACTCGACGAAAAGTCGGTCGATCCTGGGCTTCTCAGCTAGAGCTCATTGAACGGTATCCTGAATACAACTTCATGTGTTCTCAGGCCGTCCAATACTTGTGGCTCAAGCAGGATTATCCTGACCTGTTTGAACGTGTCAAGGAACAAGCCAAAAAGGGCAGATTTGTGCCCATTGGTGGATCCTGGGTCGAAAGCGACACGAACATGCCTAGCGGTGAGTCAATTGCTCGGCAATTCTTGTATGGACAGCGATTCTTCGAGGAAAATTTCGGTGAGAGATGTAAGACTTTCTGGCTCCCTGATACCTTTGGCTATCAAGCTCAGATTCCTCAGCTTTGCCGAGGCGCCGAGATGGACCGATTTGTCACTATCAAGCTATCTTGGAATAACATTAACAAGTTCCCTCATAGCACTTTCAATTGGGTTGCTCTGGACGGTTCTCAAGTAGTGTGCCATATGCCTCCAAGTGACAACTACAATGCCAGCTGCCGGGTCGACGAAATCATGATGAGTACCAGCAATAACAAGAGTGTTGATATCACTGAGAAGTCTCTTTTGCTATTTGGTATTGGCGATGGTGGAGGTGGCCCGACAGAAGAAATGCTCGAGTATTTGCGACGAGCCAGAGGTGTTAGCGATAATGTCGGCTTGTTGCCTACTGTTAGCATGAACGCTAATGTTGACAAATATTTCGATGAGATTCTGGAAGAGACCAAGGACGGTAAAGAGCTGTCGACATGGCTTGGTGAGCTCTATTTTGAGTTCCATCGTGGTACTTATACGACAGAGGCTGGCATCAAGTATATGAACCGAAAGAGCGAGATTTTGATGCACGATCTCGAACTGCTGGCAACAGTTGCCTCACTGAAGATCCCTGCTTATAAGTATCCCAAGGCTCAATTTGACAGCATCTGGCAGTTGGTGTTGCTGATTCAATTCCATGATGTGTTGCCTGGTTCTGCTATTGAGATGGCTTATGATGAAGCCCGATCTTACTATAAACAGGTGACTGAGATTTCCAAGGAGATTTTCCACGGGCTTACTGTAGCTTTAGATGGAAAAGCTAGCGGGTCTGCTAAGTTCCTCAACACTCTTCCTTGGGCTCGATCAGAAGTTGCAGAAATCGATAGTACTGCAGTCCTCGCCTTGAAAGATGTTTCTATACAGAAGTCCTACAAAGAAGGCAAGAGTATTGTGGCCGTTCAATCATTGAAGAATTCAGCTGTCATGGAGCCTAAAAAGGTGCCAGAGACTAACTACGCTCATGTAAAGGAAGTCTCTTCTGGTGTGTTTGTCCTTGAAAACAGCAGTTTGAAGGTTACTGTTGAGGGAGGCCTTATCAGCAGTATTTTTGACAAGAAGAATAATCGTGAAGTTCTTGCTAAGGACGCTCGAGCTAATCAGTTCTGTATCTTCGATGATAAGCCTCTATTCTGGGAAGGCTGGGACACAGAAGTATACTCTTTGAACACCAAGACTTATATTCAACAGGATAAAACCTCTATTCTTGAAGAGGGACCTTTGAGAGCGTCTGTCATTGTTGAGCACAAAATCAGCAATAATAGCTGGTTGAAGAGTGTTATTTCGTTGGATGCTGCTGATCCCAATCCAGATTTGCCGTCATCTGTGCAGTTTGACACTGAGGTTGAATGGCATGAGGACAGCAAGTTCCTCAAGGTGGAATTTCCTGTGGATGTCTTCAGTGAGGAGGCTACGTACGACTCCATGTATGGAGCAGTGAAGCGGCCCACTCATTTCAACACCAGCTGGGATATGGCCAAGTTTGAGGTCTGCTGTCATAAGTATGCCGATTTGTCCGATTTTGGCTACGGTATAACTATCATCAATGAAGCCAAGTACGGATTTGCTACTCATGGTAACAACATGAGACTGAGCTTGCTGCGATCGTCCAAGGCACCTGATGGAAATGCTGATATGGGTCATCACCATATTAGATACGCTCTGCAGCCACATGCTGGTGGTATTTCCGGTGAAGTTGTTCAAGCAGCCTGGAATTACAACCACAACTTGGTTTCCATTGATTTGCCTGCTCCTGTGTTGGATAATCTTACTCCGGTGACATTTGAGGGTCCTCAGAACATAATCATCAGTGCTATCAAGAGAGGTGAAGATGATGCTGATGTTTCTACTGACAGCTTCCCTAAGAATAAGTCCAAGACGGTGATTGTACGATTGTATGACAGTCTCGGTGGAAAGACTCGGGGTAACTTGGTATCGACGCTGCCAGTCAAGAAGGTTTATCGAACTAACTTGCTTGAGGATAACAAGGAGGAGTTGAGCTTCACGACTGAGGGAGGTAGCGTGAAGATTCCCATCACTGTGAGTCGATTTGAGATTTGCAGCTATAAGTTGGAGTTGGCGTAGGTAGGTAGGTATAGGGACAGTCTTCTCTCGGTATAGCCAGTTCTCTCGGTATAGCCAGTTCTCGCATAGCCAATTCTCAGCAATATCTATGCCATATTCACCAAATAAAATCCACCGTTACTTCAATAAATATCTTATTCCTCATTCATTCACTAGCATTCGTAATATCATAATCCGTAATTAAATATAATGCCCTACTCGCGTCGTAGGAAGCATTCCTTCAACATGCAAACTCCTCATATCTCGGAAAGTCCAAAATACAGAGTATCCAAAATGCTTCTCGGTGACCCATGGAGGCGATCCTATTAGTCGTTGGACCTGACGATGCAGCTCGGGGAACTCGCCGTAGTCATCTCTCCAATGAGATAGTACTTCTTTGCAATTCTCCATGTCAGACATACGTAGAAGCTCAATGCACATGAGAGCCATTTTAGCCTGGCAATTAGACAAGATGTGCCATTTATCCAAGATTTCTCGACCATAGCGGAAAACTGTAGAGGCCATGGCTAGCATGAAGTGATATACAGCAGGAACAGGCTTGAGCTGCATTTGTTCTTGCAAAACTTCACTCTTCAATATATGCAGATAGAAGTCGAAATTGATAGTATTCACCATGACATGCAATATTCGACCATAGGGAGTTCCAGGCATGTCATCACGTAGATCTAGAAGATGAGGTGGTACATGTAGAGGTACCAGGAGGAAATCATACTCGAGTTTTAGCCAGAAATAGGTACGATCTTCAATTCCCAGTTCGAAGATATGCTGCATGCGGATCAGGAGACGAGTCAGAATGACATACTGCCTATTGAAGGAATCCTGATCTAAGGTTTTGCTGAATCTCTCGAGCAGATCAAGAAGCTTCTTAGAGTAGCCCATATCGCACCTGGCGATCCCAAGGTAACTATACCAAGCATTTGCAATAACAGCCCCGGCAGCTACTTGTAATGGCAATCGGCCGATATTCTCATGATCTGCATTGAGTATTGTGTAGACCTTTTTGATGGACTTTGACTGCAACGGGACTCTTCCAAGGACCAACAGAGCAGTAAAAGCGATCTCAGGATTATTGTCGACTTTCTCTCGTAGAATGTACTCGACCTCGTCGAAATAACGCTGAAGAACGACGTTTCTAGAAGCGTCGAGACGATATCCGCCATGGAACAGATCATAGGCTATTGTGACCAGCCGTTTGCTTTCGGGACTTGAGACCTCAGCATTTGGGTTGAAAAAGTCGGTGAATTTCCTGAGAGCTTTGCAATGCAGATCAAAAGAGTCGACGATTTCGCCGTTGGAAGAGGTGATTGACGGAGAATTGGACGCAATCTGATGGCCATTGACGTCAGCAAAGCGGAAATGGCCGCTCAAAACGGCCTTGCGGGACTCCAGGAGGGCATCGATTTCATGGTGCAGCAGAGGCTGGGAAATATTCGGGGTATTTTCAAACACCGGCAGACGGGGATATTTGGCAGGAACCAACGACTCAATGGCCTTGACGTCCTCAATAGGATCATCGTCGATCTCATGGAAGACCTCTGCGGCCAATTGCTGGGTTTTTCGCCGCACTTTTATGCTGCGTTTCCGGTTAGATCGCCGGCAATCGATATCGATATCTGCACAGCTATCACACCTGTGTGCGCCCTCTGTGCTTGTTACGCATTTCCTCTTTCTGTAGCGGCAAAAATCGCACGCTCGGTATGTTTTGTTTTGCATGGCACACGGCAATTGTGTGTTTTCCGCCGGATAATCCGCCAGTGTAGAGTTGGTGGGACGGTCCGCTACATTTTGCGAGGGCCGTTGGGGGTTTGCATCCGCTGTTTTTTCCGGGGTTCAATGCGTGTTGAGGGGATAAAAGTGGGATTTTTGTGAGAGGAGCTGAAGATCTGTTTGTAGGAGCTGAATATTTGTTTGTAGGAGGTGGATATCTGGTTTGAGGAGTTTAATAACTGTTTTTAATCGCTTAATATCTGCTTGTGTGCACTGAATATCATGGATATGGAAACGGTTTCCTCAAAGGCCACCAAGACGACCCTACATCACTGGCTCTTTAGAAAAGCCCCTAGCAGCAACAGCCGATCCAGCGAGCTATCTCAATGGACGAGCTCCAAACATGGCCGAGCAGCGACGGAAATTCACGTCGATCTCAAGGAAAACGGCCTAATTCCCGATCCCTTTGAGGAAATGAACGAGAAGCTCGTGCAGTGGATCGAGGACGAGGACTGGGAATACCAGGCGAAATTCCACCTATCGGAGCATGATCTAGTATCTAAGAAACATCATGATCTCGTGTTTGAGAGTCTCGATACGTTTGCAACGATCTTCGTCAATGAAACCAAAGTTGGAGAGTCCAGCAATCAGTTTTGCGGCCAGCGAATATCACTCGAGCGAAATATTCTCAAAACCGGCCAAAATACTCTCCGGATCTACTTTGAAAGTGCTATTAAACGTGCACGAAAACTGGAGAAAATCCATGGCAAACTCATCATTTCAAATGCCCAGACCTCCAGAGTCCATATCCGCAAGGCTCAGTATCACTACGGCTGGGATTGGGGTCCTCAACTGATGACCTGTGGGCCATGTCGGCCTGTCGTTATCGAGAGCTATAATTCCGCAATTGGTGAAGTTCATGCCGATATACAGGTCTCTAGTGACTTGACTACTGCTAAATCGGCCGTCGAAGTCACTGTTCTAGGCTCTGCTGCTGTCGTTCAAGTCGATCTTATTTCGCCAAAAGGCAATCTCATATACAGCAAATCTGCTAAAGGATCGGGCGTTGTAACTCTTGAATTTGACATCAAGAGCCCGGAATTGTGGTATCCTCGTGGCTATGGGCCTCAGCATCTCTACCAAATGGCTGTCAAACTGCTCTCAATTGAACCTAAAGATAAACCCTCCAAGGTTCTCGATACTCTTACCAAAACCATTGGCTTTCGCAAAACTCGCCTGGTTCAAGAACCTCTCATTGATCAGCCGGGAACCAGCTTCTACTTCGAAATCAACAACGTTCCTGTCTACTCTGTAGGCTCATGCTGGATCCCAGCACATTCCTTTGTCACGGATCTAAGCGATCAGGACTATATCGACTGGCTGCATCTCCTAGCCGACGGCAATCAAGTCATGGTTCGTGTGTGGGGTGGTGGATATTATGAGAGATCCATCTTCTACGAGGAATGTGAACGTCTAGGTTTTCTGGTATTCCAAGACTTCATGTTTGCTTGTGGACAGTATCCATATTATCCCTCATTCTTGGAATCTGTTTCTAAAGAGGCTGAATTCCAAGTCAGACGGCTTAGAGATTACTGCTGTATTGTTCTCTGGGCCGGTAACAATGAAGATTATCAGATTGCCGAGTCATTTGGCCTGGAGTATGATCCCAAAGATACGACTTCAGATTATCTGAATACGAACTTCGGAGCTCGTCATATCTACGAGCGCATTCTGCCACCTATTGTCAATAAGTTCACCAGTGTGGAGTACCATCCAGGGTCTCCATGGGGTGGTGTAAACAGCAGTGATCCTACAGTTGGCGATATTCATCAATGGAACGTATGGCATGGCACTCAGGAGAAGTATCAAGATTGGTATAAACTCGGTGGAAGATTTGTATCGGAATTTGGCATGTTGGCATTCCCTAACCGGCCGACTTTGGCATCGTACACCAAAGATAAGTCGGAAATGTATCCACAAAGTCGATCAATGGATCATCATAACAAAGCACTTGGCTTTGAAAGACGACTAGCTTTGTATGTCATGGAGAATGTTGCTTGTGACGGCATGGATTTGGAGAATTGGCGATACTCAACCCAGCTAATGCAAGCTGAATGCCTGGCTTATGCCTACCGATGTTGGAGACGTGAATGGAAAGGCCCTAATAAGAGATATATTGGAGGATCTTTGGTTTGGCAGGGTAATGATTGCTGGCCAGTGACTTCATGGGCTATCTGTGATTTCTTTAAACGGCCCAAGTTAGGCTACTATGCCATAAAACGAGAGTCGAACCCTGTATGGATTGGCATTTACCGTAATGATGTCACTGATAGGCCGCCGTACCTGAAGATTGATCCTCGTATGGGGAAACCTTTTGATTATATCAAGGTGAAGTATGCTGCAGATGTGTGGGGAGTGAATTCGACTTTGAGAGACCAGGACATCATTTTATACATGCAAATCTACGAAATTGAGTCTGGTGAGCTCGTCAAGGAATTGGATCCTATTCACGTGACGTTGAAAGCTAATCAGTCGACAGAAATTGCTTCAAAGGTGGTGATTGAGAGCGAGCCGGATCATGTGCTTTACTGCCGATTTGCCAACGCTTCAGAGCCGAATAAGATCATAGCACGAGCAGGAGACTGGCCGCAGCCTCTGAAGTACTTGAAATTCCCGCAAAGAAACGTCTCGATCGTTGTCAGGGACGATGAGATCGTGTTATCTAGTGACAAGCCGGTCAAAGGAGTAGAAATCACACTGCCAGATTACCCGGATCTTGTTTTATCTGATAACGGGTTGGATTTGTTTCCGGGAGATGTTCAAATTGTCAAGGCAGCGGGAATTTCCGCGGGAGATAAGCTTGAGTTAAGGTATTACAGGCAGGAGGGCAGCAGCTAGGCAGCAGGGAAGGAGACAGCAGGGAATGAGCTACTAGAACGTTTATTATTTTATGAAATCGATATTATATGAATTCATGTTATTATGCAATTATGTAATACTATATTCTAACTCTTCATTATATGATTTTCAGTATATCGTGTCTTCCCGTTCCACTTCCCTTCCTCCCTTTTGCTCTAAGATCTCACATTTATCTCACTGTTTTACCACTGTTTTATCTCACATTGTTTTATCTTACTTGATAACATTAATATGGGAGCTGTAAGAACACGACAACAACACGTAAAACAACAGTTATTAACTCGTATTAGTTAGGTAAATTTGTGCACTATTCTTTTGATCTTGTTCTTGTTTCAGCAGTTCTTGCTGGAGTTCGAAGATCCACAGGCTTGACGTAGGTGTAGATGAGCAGAACGGTATAACCAACCGGTAGAACTACAGCAAACTAACATTTATTAGATTCCGAACAAATGACTTTGAGTCAAAGGACTACAGGACTTGGGTTCAGCGGTACTTGGATGTTGGAGAATGGGTGTTTGATAGCAGTGTGACGGTGATGAATAACTCTCCGTATTTTGAACGAAAGCGATAATAGAGGCATGTGGTGTATGAAAGGAGACATGTCGACTAGTATGTATAAGATGGTGGATAGGGAAGGTCGTGCTAGGGAAAAGTGCTATGGTCTAAGGAACACTCCAAGGGACAGTCCAAGGAACACTCTAGGGGCCACTCCGTGGAACACTCCGGGATGCCTTACGCAAATGTGAATGATATGGACATTGCATCTCCATATGTTCTATTGAATCAGGCATTTGCCACAAGAAATCGGCTCGTTGTTGATGAAACCTCGTGTGGTTATTGTAGAGATTCGGTGACTTATCATACAAATACCCCTTGAGTTTTGTAAGCAGGGCGGACGTTATAGGCATATTGTCTATAATGTCTGCATCAGCCATGTTCTACTAATGAAACAAGAATTGTATTACCTACCAACTCTTGTTAAAGGCGTGTTTGAACTACATATTTGATCTCCCTGGACCCAGCACTGTGAATGCTTACGCTAACTTCAGATATTACATTAGTTTAGCCGTAAATTATTATCCGAGATGGAATGAATGTGAATTAGTTATATACAGGTGTACGGAGCAGGTTGAGGCTCAGTACGGAGCAGCTACATCTCAGCACTAATTAGCTCCAGCACTAGCTAGACACTCTACACCGGCTACTCCTCCTCAGGCACCAAAACATCCTCCTTCGCCAACAACTCCGCCAACTCTCCACTCTGCGACATCGACACAATTATATCATGGCCTCCTACAAACTCCCTATTTACGTAAAGTTGAGGAATCGTCGGCCAGTTGGAGTACTCCTTGACCCCAGATCGCAGCTCTGGGTCCTCTAATACATTGTAAGCAGCGAATTTCGCAGGATCTACGCCTTGATATCCCAGGATCTGGATCGTCGCCCGGGAAAACCCACATGCAGGTGCTTCAGGCGTGCCTTTCATGAATAAAACGACCGGAGCCGATCCAACGGCTGAATCAATAGCATGTCTTGTAGAGTCGGATAAAAACCTAGGAAGGAATCCTCTATTAATTCTAGGCACTGCTGGTCGAGCTCTTGTCGCCGATAATAGCATATTTCGACTTAGAATACTAGCCATGGTGTGTAAAGTATGAAGGTTTGTTGATTTCTAATGGTCTTTCGTTGATTTGTGTGTAAGCACGGCAAGTTTACCCGGCCGCACGATAAGATCCAACGGTGAGAGAAAGAAAGTAGACATATGCAGGGAAAGAGGATTTGATATACCAGATGATACCAGATGGAGATATACCCGTACAGTACAAGCGTACAGAAGTACGAGCGTATAGAAGTACAAGTACATCGTGCTGCTAGTCGTACGATTCGTACAATTCTATTATACCCTTATGCTGCTTCTATTTGAGCTTTGATTAGTGCTCATAGAACAGTGAATGCAAGCGGGGACGGGGATGCTGGGGAGATTTATCTGGGGTGCTTTATCTGGAAGTGATATTGCTAGACGGTGATATTTCTTACATGATTTACTGCTATTCCACGAGGTTGATGCTGTGAAGAGCGATTGCCGTTGTGTTGGCAGGGGACGTTTGACTCAAGGAGAGAGACATGGCAGAGAATGAATGACAGGAAACTACGACTGGATTTCAGATATTCTGGCATAGCTGTACGTCCGGTTTATTCAGTTCATTCTGATGACTGAACTAAACTCTACACCATGCTGCTGCCTCAATGCCGTTCTGTTTTGTCTTTAATCTGCTCCTACTCTCTTCGTCTATCTGCTCAACACCTAGCATCATCCCTAAGTCTCCCTCAGCAAGTATCCCTCAGCACCCCGCCACCGCCTATACCCCCCCCCCCATCTATCACAGCACCTTCTGTAGTATTCCGTACATCTGCTGTCTGCTTTATATAGTCTCTGGTGGACTTCTCCCGATCTAGCCTTACACTCAGGAAGCTTACAAGTGCACAACTGCAAAAGCCATTACTACGGATCATCGAATGACCTCGCTCATTACGTATATGGAACTTTAGACCTCGGCCCTTGCCGAATTCGCAACCTCAGCTACAAAATGTAACACATTGTTATGTTAGCTACACACTATTATGTTAGCTACCGTGGTTTGTTAGCTGCCGTGGTATGTTACCGTGGTTAACTGCCGTGGTGTTGGCCCTCCCAGCCAAACCATGTTGGAACTTTTTTTCTACCGTTCTATCGCATTCAAAATAAACATAAGCCAACAAGTGGTTTCTACTCTATCCACCACCAGATCCTTGCTGCGGATCGGACTTGTACTGCTGCGGATCTACCTGACCAACTAGACCGGTTGGCATGCATATTATACGGCTCTTGAGTTTTATCTTTTAAAATGGAATCTACAAATTCCATGCAACCACGGCCCAAGCCAAAACCTACGCGGCCGCCTGTTCCTCCGCCGCCGCCTCCGCCTCCGATGAAGAAGACTGATTCAAATAATGCTGTCAGTCGTCCCGGAAGTGCGCATCAATTGCATTCATCGAACGGGAATCCCCGAGGCCCATATCCTCCGAACAGGCCCCAGAACGCTCCAGGCCATAAAAACAACGGCAAATTTACTGGTATAAAAAGAGATCTATCACCAGGCGGTCCGGATTCGTCTGAGAAGCGCTGGAAGAAAATTCCTCGCAAGGGTGATTCTCAGCCTGAAGCTAATGCTCATAACGACCAGGCACCTCCAAATGCGCCACCTGTAAATAAGCCCTTCAAGAAGTTCGGCAAGAAAGATAACGGCAATTTCCAGCACAAAAAATCGGCACCTGTGTTCTCGGACGATCGGCCGTATGACAAGGAAAGGCAGGATAATGGGCATCACAAGCAAAACAATGGCCAGCGGACGCAGCCAGGCAACAATGCGAGAAATGAGAATCAGAAAAAATTCCCGGGTCCGAAAAAGATTGATAATCTGAATAATAACGAAAAGTCGCTGAAAAACCGCTTCGAGAAGCCTGGAGAGAAAAGCCGCAAGGAGGATCCAGCCAAAAGACCGATTTCCGACGTTAACTTAATACCGACTGGGCCCCGGAAACTCAGTGACAATGTTCAGACGCAGGCTGCGACTCAGCAGCCTAATGCTGGCAAGAACAAGAAGAACAGGAGGAAAATGAACCAGAATCAGGGCCAAACTCAGGGCCCAAATCAGGCTCAGAATAAAGGCCCCAATAAGAACCAGCCGAACAAAAAGTCTGAAGCTCAACCACAGCCTGAAGTCAACCCTATTGTTATAAGAACATCTTCGGTATTTGAGCGACAGCTTCAGGTTGGCGAGGGCACTTATGGCAAAGTCTATAAGGCTAGGAATGTTGTCACTGGCTATCTTGTTGCACTGAAAAGACTGCGTCTCGAAGCAGAACGAGAAGGTATGCCGATAACAGCACTTCGAGAAGTCAAACTTCTGCAGTCGTTACGGCATGACAACATTTTATCGTTGCAGGAAATGATGGTCGAGCATGGCAACATTTATATGGCTTTCAAGTATATGCATCACGATCTTGCAGGGCTCCTGGTTCATCCTGAGCTGACGATATCGGCAGCCAACTGCAAGTGCTTGTTTCGGCAAATGATGGAAGGGCTGGCATATTTACACAAAAAGGGAATATTGCATCGTGATCTCAAGGGGTCGAATATTCTCGTCGATGCCGAATGCAACGTTCAGTTGGCTGATTTTGGTCTTGCCAGAAGCATTGATCTGGACAACCCCAACGCTCATTATACCAACCGTGTCATTACGTTATGGTACAGACCCCCTGAGCTTCTGCTTGGTGCGACTGTGTATAATGGATGCATTGATGTGTGGGGAATGGGCTGCTTACTATTGGAGCTTTTCAACAAAAAGGCCATCTTCCAGGGCCGTGACGAGATCTCACAGCTTCTAGTTACATACGAAATCATGGGTACACCTACGCCCGAGAACTGGTCAGACGTTCAGAAGCTCCCATGGTACCAGATCTTGTACCCCGGGCTCAAGATGCCGAATGTGTTTGAGCCTTTGGCACAGAGCATCCTTCCTACGGCAGCAGGAGTCGATCTGGCCAAGCAACTACTTACGATGAACCCAGCCAATCGTATCACTGCAGCAGATGCTCTCAAGCACGAATATTTCTCAGAATACCCTCCGGAAGAGCCTCTTGACTTATCGGGCATTGGCGAATGGCATGAATACGAGGCTAAACAAATCAGGCGCAGAGAAAGAGACGCCCGTAGAAAAGCAGGAGAGCCGGTCCAGTGACGCCAGAATAAGTATAATTACTCCCATGAAATGATAACTACTACATGTTTTACTACATGCTCATTTAGATGCTATATGCTTGAGAGCCCGTTCTAAGATGAGTTTCTCCGTGCCTCGGACGATGGCAGCAAGCTTAGGGGGCCCCTCAAGAGCTGCTATCATGTCTTTGTACTGCTTGGAGGTTATTCCGCCATCGTGGTAACGGGAAAGGCGTTTTTTGATGAGCCCAGGCAGCATCTTGAGCCCGTCAGTCGTGGAAATGCAAGAATAGCTGCCTTTGGCAACCTTGGATTTATACAACATAAATCGCGAGGGAGATGCTGTAATTACCGATAGAAGTAGCATTAATCCGGGAAAAGGGCTTCCGTCGGTTGTAAGCTCTGCTGAATCTAGCCAGTTGACACTGTCAGGAGGTGGAGGCAGCTTAGATTCGTCTTGTTCCTGCTCGACTAGTTCGCTGTACTGTTGAGGACTGATGCCATAAATGCAACTGTAGAATGCTTTTGACCACCATTTGAGTCGGGGCTTGATGCTCTCACTGTTGACATATGCAGAGATCTCTTTTGCCAGGCTGACGGTTTCATGGTAGTTATCCCAGATGGCGAATCCATATTTAGCCAGCAGTATGGCATTGCTGTGTTCTCCGTATGTGTTGAAGATTTCTTGGTTCTTTTTAATTGATCTGACGGAGACGATGTCGCAGTTGTCTTCTTCGTCGTCGTCATCGTCGTCGAATGAATTCTCATATGCATTAGTTTCGACTAATTCCGGCAGGTCGTTGTCGTCGTCGTACACTGTGTGCTCGTTGTCTTCGTGCTCGTCGTCTTCTTCTTCGCCCTCCTCTTCGACTTCTTCGACCTCTTCAACCTCTTCATATTCTTCTTCGTCTCCGTCCTCTTCGTCACCCTCCTCGTCTCCGTCTGCATGTTCGCAGAATCCCGCTGCTCCACACAGCAGGCAGACCATTGGATTGGTCTGGAAATTCACATGCTCGATATCCAGATGATTGAACGCATCAGCAAAAGGCACAAGCGATATACCTAGGAACTCGTCTACCTCAAAGGCTCTACTGCAAACACAGAGCAATGCAGAACAATATCCCTGGTACGTGTGGTGTTCCTTGACTGGAAACAATTCCTGATGCTCCTTGATGAACTGCTTCACCTGGTTTTTGTACGTATCACGGACCTCCTGCTCGTCCAAACCTCCTATTCGCTCGATTTCCGTGCCTTTCATAAGCTCTTTATCCTTAGAAGACCACCATCGTGGCAATGAAGGCACTGAGTCTCCGATAATCGTCTCCAGGTACGGATACCAGGGGGATTCGGTGTTACGGCCGACCTCGAACATGAACGCCAAAGTAAGGCCATTTATTCCTTCAAAGTCGTTTTCATCGAGAATATCAGCGATTCCACAGCTATTTGTTAGAGTTTGTCGTGGTTTTCTGTCTGTTTTACGTACCTTCGTACTGATAGAACACTGGCCTTAGGAATAGCTACTAGTAGCTCACCTTTTGGAATATCTGAATTTGCAAATACCCCGAATCCTCCGTACTTGGAACGTTTGATATCTAGTCGTTCATCTAATTTGACGTCGTTTTCATTAAGCCAGTCGAGGTATCTGGCTTGAGCTTTGAGATCCATGGGCTGAAAAAAAAAATTTATTAGAGCGAGGAGAAAGATGAACGATAAGAAGAGATGAGGAATTGCATGGTTTAGAGGGAGGGTAAGTTGTATATTATTTATTGATATTTATTAATATATTTATGAAATATATTTATTGAATATTTTATTTAAAAAATGTGAACTTTCTTCGTGGTAGTATAAATATTTTACTTGAGTTGAATATCCATAGTTGATCTGATTGTTCTATCAGTAGTATTACTGTAAATAGTGAAATACTTGGAAGATAAGCGTAAGTTGATAAATACAAGTAAAATTCATTTAAATCCATTATATCATTTACAAAGTCATTCTCACCGTATTTCCCATCTTACACCTCCTTCCACTCCTTCACTCTAGTTCTGCTCTTCTCTTCTCTCTACTCTCCTCTCCTCCTCATTGATCTCTCAATCTCCATTGTTCTCTCTGATCCTTCTTCTCCCCATTCTCTTCTCTCCTTCTACTCACCATGGTCATCCTTCTCAAAACAAAATCCTCCCCGAGCGACAAGTACGAACAAGCATTCCACAAACTCGGAAAACCCGTCACTTTTGTTCCTCTTCTAAGCCATGAGCCTGTTGATCCAGAATCCGTTCAAGCATACCTGAAATCAGAAGCAATGCTCAGCTCAAATGCTATCATAATAACCTCTCAAAGAGCAGTGGAAATCCTCTCTGTTTATCTTTCAAATATGCCAGAATCCACTCGAACTACATTGACTGAAAAACCTACTTATACCGTGGGCCCTGCTACAGCTTCTGAGCTTCAACATGCTGGCTTCAAGGATATACGTGGAGCAGAAAAGGCAGGTAACGGTGCTATTCTTGCCGATATCATTCTATCAGAAGCTCAGTCTGGAATGAAATACGTTTTTATCACCGGTGAAATCCATCGTGATACTATATCTAATGCTATACGGAGCCGATCCGATCTACACCTTGTTGAAAAGATAATATACAAGACGACAGAGTTGCCAGATTCAATTGCGTCCTTCAAGCGAGCATTGCAGGCAGAAACCGACCAGAAACCTTGGATAGTGTTTTTTTCACCCTCAGGCACCAGTTACGTGGTGGATCATCTCAAATCATTACGAGATTCAATTGCAATAGCTGCCATTGGTCCAACCACCGAGCAGTTTCTTAACGAGGCAAATTTAAAAACAGACATTGTTGCAGCAAAGCCCACTGCTGATAGCCTGGCCAATGCCATATTTGGAGCCAGTTCCTGACCTATGCCTGTTGTACCTAACGCTTGTAACTAAAGCTTGATGGTTACTGTATCTCTCTCCGGCATAATAAGCACTGAATCCGCTGCACTCTTGTCGTCAACAACCATTTCGCCTGATCCCGCAAATTCTCTGTATATCGTCACCTTGGGATACAGCAGCTTTCCTTCCCGCAGTGGAATAATAGTTATCGGGATATCCTTCTGCTCTGTGACGACGCTATCCTTGTCGAGCTTGAACTTGGCCGTTCTTTTACCAGACAGTGCCCAGGTATCTTGAACGACCTGAATATCGTAGGAATACACAGTCGAATCCTCCTTATCATCTTGAGCTCCCCATTCTCTTGTAGATGATATTGACAAAGTAGCTGGAATCGGTTCTGCAATCACATAATGGCTCCTCTCTGACGGCAGCCGCAATTCCACCGAATGAATCACGTCAACATGTGAAATATTAATCGGTATAGCCAGTTTTGCCGTCAATTCTGCAAGATCAACGTTATCCTCATCGAGAGACGGCCACTCAAAGTCTCTGATTTTGCCAAAAATACCTTCGGAGTCTTCCTTAGGAATCAACGAAAGAGCTCCACTGTCATCAATGGCTTTTACCAGCTTCTCGGAATCTAATTCCAAATCTCCAGTGGTGCAATATCGCACAAGATCGATCTGAAGCGTTTCCAGTGCTGAACGCAGTAGCAGAGTGTATTTTCCAAGTGGGCCATCCTGCAATATATCACTGACAATCTGCGACAATTTAGCAAGGACTTCCACCCGCGCACTGCGATGATAAATTTCAAGCCGTAAATTGGAAGGTGCACTCTGACCAGTCTTTTTCACAGCAAACACATAGTTCAATGGCGCTCCATGAAATGCAACGGCCGAAGTATCATATCCAATTGGCGATGATATCTGAACCCCTTCATCAGCAAGCAGTGTCACCTTATCGACCGTTACAGGCTCAATGACGTTACGGCTTCCGATGCTGAACCGTGTAAAAAGCTTAGTCTTTTTGAAATAATCATGCTCTGTAGCTTCAACGAGAAGCGATAAGTTAACGGTGCTTTTGAACGTGCAGACATATTCCACATCATTGGCCTTGTAGCTGAGTTTCACTTTGACGACAACATTTCTTGGATCTTTCCCAGCATTAACAGGCATTCTGACTCTTGCCAATACTCCTTTTTTTATGTTTTGAATCTTAATGTCTTCTCCATTCTCATTAGGATGAACAATAAACTCTTTAGTCTCCGACACAGCCCTTTGAATGAAAGCTGTTGCATTTGCAGCCGATGCTACTAATATTCCTTCATCGATGTCAAACGGACTATGAATATCGATATTAACAGCCTTGTCCAAAACTTGGAAATCTAGTGGTGGAGATACTGCTACCCATATTTGATCCGCAGTAGGATAGAAATCTATGCGTATCTTCTCCTCAGCAAAGCTTTGACTTATAGTAAGCTTATTGCGTCGAAGCTCGATAGAATCCACGTAAAAGGTGCCTTGTCTAAATTCATGTGTAGTAAATGCGCATTCGATCGAGTTTTGGCCCTGTATGACAGTTTTATCCAGGTCCAGACTGTACTTCTGGTGTTCATTCTCCATGTCCTGAAGAATAAGAACACCATTGTCTATTTCAAAGTCCTCTTTAATCAAGCTGGAAACCGCCATCTTGACGGCAAATGTCCCGGGCCCTATGCTGTGATAATATGGAATGACTTTGCAGTTGAAAAGCTTGTCAGCGTCGACATTCGTCTCCTTTTTAGAAGACAATTCCTGCACATTGACTACCAATTGCTTGAGTTGTTCGGGCGAGAGGTATTTGCGACGACATAGCAAGTCAAGAGAAACGTTAAATAAATCGACATCTCTGTGAAGCTTCTGAAGACACTCGGCATATGTAACTTCAAGAGAAGTAGCTATGTTATCCCATCCTTCACTTCGATAGCCAGCAGGAATAGCCTCGAGAAGTTCTGCAGCATCTTCGTAATTTTCAAGTTGGAACTCCAAGAGTGCTAGCTGTGATGTGAGTCTTATGACATTATGAGGTTTTCCAGCTAATTTGAATCCCTGTAAAGCTTTATCTGTTAATCGACGATATTCATTGAAAAATGTCTTTTCATCTTGAAGATAAGAGCTCAATTCCTGAGATTTGAATTCATAAGCGTCTTGCTGGCCATCAGTATCGTCTAGTGGAATGTCTGTCAGTTGGTTCTTGATATACCAGCCTTTACTAGCAGCAGCTTCTTCAAGAGACGCTCGACATAAGAGTATCATTTCTGCTCTGCCTTCAGATACTTCTATAGATGCAAGATCGACATTAGATGCCGTGACTTCGTAAAACTCCTGTGCGACATTGTAAACCCAGTCAGCAACCTTGAGAGAGCTCTGCTTATTCTCATTGAGAAGAGCACTTATTTCCGAGATGAAGGTTCTCAAACGTAAGTACATCTCGCCCAGCTTTAATGCAGCCACAGAGGGCGCAGAGGAGGATCTGCCTATGTACAGAAGCAGATGAGCTTGTCTCGCAAACAAGTAGCAGTGGAAGTCGAATAGAGTGATGTCGTTGGACATGATTTTCAGGCGATATTCCGACGCTTCGGCCAAGGCAAGAATTGATCTCGTCACCACGGAATTGTCATCGAAACCGACTTCTGTGAAGAATGTAACGGCACTGTCTGAGGACAGTCTGTCGAATAGAACCTCAAGTTCATCGTAAATAATTAAAGCGTCTTCATGAAGACTTATAGCGTCGAAAGACAATGCTAGGCCCTCCTTTATGACGAAATACGTGCCGAAGTTCCACCCCATGACGTTCCTCTTCTCCTCGAGCTTGACAATCTCGTTCTCGTACAGCGCGACACGCCTGCTGAAGGCCTCCAGCACGCCCTCCTTGAGCCTGACCATGGCCTCGCTCCACAGCTCCATGTCCTCGGTCTCGGTCTTGGGCTCAGCTCTGATTTGAACACACCTTTCACGTTTTGATCCGACATTGAAGTCGTTTCGCATTTTATCAAAAACACCTGATCTGAAGCGGTTTCCACTGTAACTACGGGATCCTGAGGGAATGTAGTGGATTATGAGCCATTCGGTGGGATCTCTAAGGCTGAGAACGTTTCTAGTAAGCCATTCTCGAACGACGTTTCTCACAACAGACCGATAAGTATCGTTATCTTCGCATTTCACAAATATGATCTTCAGGTACGGCTCATTGGAAAGCCCAAGCATCTGGTGTTGCACGGCAGTCTCCTTGGACGTGCGTTCCTCGACGAGATCAATGTCCAGGCTGGGAATGGACCTCAGAGGACGGCCAGAGGGATGCCAGTGGAGATTGACGAGCGGGAGGCGGGATTTGACAGCGTCCTTGAGCTCCTTGTAGACGTTGAACGGGTCGTAGTAGGCGATTTTGGTCATTTTCTTCTCGAACTCGCGGATATCGCTGGTCATGGTGGGGGGGGAGGGCGAGGAGGGAGGAGGGAGGATATCAGCGAAGTGAGATTAGGAGAGTAAGAACGCATATTTGAGATTAGGAGAGTAAGAAATATTTACAGTCTATGAATAAGTTAAGTAAGGTTAAATAGGGGGGCATTTCAGCCAAAGTGTCTTTCAGCAAAAGCCGTATATCAGCCAATGTCGTCTGCTGGTTGTCAGTAATTGTCTCTCTTCCGTGCTGTCTGCTCGTTTGTCTCTCGTGTGCTGCTTCGTGTGCTTCGTGCTCCTCCCTATGCTGCTTCGTGCCTAACACACACTCATCAGATACTCGTATGCCGAGAAAAACACCACTCCAATCGTACTACTTCGTATCATCGACACTCCCAGTCCTCGGTACATATGCACTCCAATCAATGATCGCATAGTCAGTCCCGAAAGCCCAATGCTCGACGCCTTATCCTTGTATACCAGCTTGGTGTAGCAGTCCCGTTGATACTTGGCCTTGAAGGTATCTAGAGGGAACACCACTAGCCAGCACGACGATCCTGCCATGGCTCCTGCGACTGCAATAGCGGCCGGATGGTCCTTAGAGTCCAATTGATGTGAAATTAGATGTTTAACATGTTCGTAGGCCGTGAAATAGATGCCTGATCCCCAGAAGTCTCTGAACGCATGGTAACTCCAGCCAGAATACAGCGAAAACACCCCTCCATGCTTGATGATCTGCCGCATCACCTGTATTGATCCGAACGGTGCCTCTGTGCTTCCGGCCTGGAACTTCTGCTTGACCAAAAGCTCGATCTGAGAAGCTATACGAACGAGCTCGAACGGAGCAGATAGAACCGATGTAGATACCCCAGCAGTAGCCCCAGAGAAGAAGGTAATGGGAGTAGCTTTCAAATAGGGAATGATGTTACTGTCCTCGTGTTTCCCTCCCGAATATACCGAAAAAAATACCCGTTTCCAGTACGGAACGGCCTCCCCATAGACCGTCATGCTGCATGCTCTGCTGGCCGCAGAGGACGCCAACGGCGCCAGCAACCCCCTATAAAACCCCCGTATGCCCTCCGACTTGTATGTCACCACCGCACAATGCAATGCACTAGAATATTTATATGTCTGTTGTCTTGTTTTGACGCTATCTAGAGGATAGGCCACGATAAGCGAGGCCGTCGAGGCCAAATACGCACACACCGGCCGCTTATACGGCAGCATCCAGCTGTGCAGCTCGAACAGATGGCCGTTTTTGCGCACTCGGGTCTCGCCGATCTCCGCGCCGATCGGGTCGCCGTCGGGGTTGTTTCTCAGCTTCCGGCTCATCATTGTGAGAGGCCGATGAGACAAATGGGGAAATAAGGAGGAGAGAAGAGAGAAGAGCGAAGGAGCGAGTCAGCGAGTCAGCGAGTCAGCGAGTCAGCGATATAAAGATATAAAGTAATGGTTTAGTAGATAATTAGCTTGAGTTAATGCAATTCAACTTATAATAAATATTTATTTAACCTGGTTCTTAAAACTAATATTTCATTGGTATTGTTATCTTATCTCCTCTGATCCGATCTCTATTCTATTCTCTATTCTCTATTCTATGATCTTTACTCTGATCTCTATTCTCTGATAATTTACTTTGATCTCTATTCTTTATCTCTATTTTCTATCTCCATTCTCTATCTCTATTCTCTGATCCGATCTCTATTTTCTATCTCTATTCTCTACTCTATTCTCTACTCTATTCTCTATCTCCATTCTCTGATCTACTCTATTCTACTCTATTCTATTCCTACAATTCCGTACTCTACTCTACTCTTACAATCCCTACTCTACTCTATTCTTACAATCCCTACTCTACCCTATCCTAAACAAACCCCCGCCAGGGCCACCGCCGCTCCAATGGCAAACATCGACGACGACAGCACCACCAGCCCGTTGGCCGTCGACACCACCGAAGCACACGGCGCCGTCACCGTCGCTGCTGCTGCTCCACGAACCTTCCATGCCTTCATGTCCGTGAACACAGGTGCGGCCTGGATCGACACTGTTCGGGTCACGGTCACCGGCACCGACGTCTGCTCCATCACCTTCTCCGTCTCCGTCATTGTAGACTGCTCTGTTACCGTCATAGCCTCAGTCACCGTCACAGGACTAACAGACGTTTTCGACGCAGCAGCTCTAGGAGCCGGTGCTGGTGTAGGAGCACTCTTGGCTGGACCTTCACGTGCATACCATCGATGCATCGGGTCAAACCAGTAGTTCTGCCAGTATGGCCACCAGTGTCGCATAGGCGCTTGCCAAAAGGTATAATCTTGGTAATGGGGATTCATAGGGGGTGCATCTTGCTTCATGGTATCTGCAGAATAGTCGGTATTCGGGGAATCGCCTGTTCCACGGGAATCGTTATCACCGTTCATGTTATCAGATGTGGTATCTCGGCCACTGCCCTCACGGTTAAGTCGAGAGTAATAATACGAGTACGGTCTCCACCGGTAAGGATAACGGCCATCATAGACCCGAGGACGACGCGGCACGCCATAGTTTGAAGCATACAGACCTTCTTCTTCATGGTCCTCGTCTTCGTCGTCTGCCTCTTCCTCGGTCTCAAGCATGTTAGTATCCTCGGACTGCTCTGGATTGCCATCCTCGTCATTGTCCTCAGCCACGTCTGGGTGGCCATCTTCATCGCCTTCTCCTAGACCGTTGGCCATGTTGGCATCTCCAGGCTCATAGAGACCCGGATTCTCGTCATCTACCTCGTCCTCGTCAGCAATCATGTAGGAAATGCTATCAGGTGAGCCCGAGCTGCTATCTGAGCCTTTACCAAACATTTCAGAAAAGTCGTCGGCATCCAAATCGTCTTCATCGCCTGAATCTTCGTCATCTACATCATCGTCGTTGTCGAAGAGAGACTGCGACATGTCGTCGGAGTAATCCGTCGGATCAGACGTATCAGGAGAGCTCTCATCTAGTTCGTCCTGAGAGTAGTCATCATGACCACTACCGTCGTTTTCGTCCGTTAGATGATATGTTTCGTCCCGGTAATCTGAATAGTAGGAGACATCGACGTCATCGTAAAACGGTCGTGAGTCGTCGATTGCGTCGTCTGAGTCATCGTCCTCGTCTTCCGACATGTGCTCGTCGCTCAAGAAGTCGGTTTCTGAATCAGTCTCGTCCTCGTCGTCATCATCCTCGTCACTGTCGTCTTCCAAGAGGATCCTGTCGGTCGGTGAAGAGTGTGGAGCGTCGTCCGGGGCGGCGAGATCGTCCTCAGGTCTTGTATCAGGCAACGTATCGTCATGAGATGACATATCGTCATGAGGTGACATATCCTCATTAGGGAAGTCACCTGAAGGCTCCTCCGACATAGGCTCATCACTACCAGTAGGGATAGAATCAATGTCACTGCCAGAGTCCTGAAACAACGCATCCGTCGGCATATCATAATCAAGATCTCGCTTGAAAAAAGTAGGCAATTCCAAAAAGCCATTGAGAGCCAGATCGTCTTGATTAGGAGAGAAAAGCACCTGGTAGCTGGAGTCTCGACAAGACTGCATGGCTTTGTCAAGCACACCAGAAGGCATGTGGGTTTTCTGAATAAATTAGCATTGTCAGCCAGGCGGCCGGCGTTTATACTTACCAAATTCTCAGAAAGTCCTCGAAAAGGCTGGCAAAAGCATTGCATCATGTCGGCATGGGCGCCAGCCATACACTGGCGATAAGACGACTCAGCGACGTCGACGGACTCGGCCATCTAAAGCGGGCAATTAGATACGTTCTCAAACAGCGGGGTTCACGACATAACTCACCATGGGGCAGTTGCATTGTCCTCTGATTGCAGAAAATATGCTGCCCATGTCGGTGGCCATAGCAGAAGCGGTCAAACATAGCAAAAAGCAGAGCAGAGTGCTGTAGAAGAAGCACATGATGGCAAAATAAAGATAATCAGCAATGAACAAATAAGCAATGTGCACGCAATGTTGTGGTTATTGTGGTTAGCAGTAAGCGGCTGATGTAGCTGTGAAGAAGGAAAGTTTAAAAAACCTTAAGTTTGTGTTTATAGCATAATGTTTGGGGAAGGCGACGGGGAGAGACAGCAGGATAAACACGCCAAGAGGTGACTTTTTTGTTCGTTTTTTTGCATTTTCTCGCTATTCTCCCGTCGACATTTCACATATCTTTTTTCCAGTAAATTTCCCTATGAAACTCCCCCGCAAACTCGCCCTAAACTCTCCCTAAGCTCGCCCAACTCTCCCCACACTGCCACCTCCTAGCCGCATCCCTCCTTCTTCCCCACAACTCCATGGCCTCCAACAGCTCGAATATCCTGCACCAAACAGGCATTCTTGGCGGCCGAAACCCCATTGTTTATAGTACTTCTGACCCGTTCACGCTCTTCCTTGTCCAGGCTTTTATTATCATTACGCTATGTCGACTTCTCCATTGGCCTCTGTCTTACCTTAAACAGCCAAGAGTCATTGCTGAGGTCATTGCTGGCATCTTATTAGGCCCCTCCGTAATGGGACATGTTCCGAATTTTACCCAGTCCATCTTTCCCACGGCGTCCATTCCGAACCTGACCGTTGTGGCCAATATCGGCTTGGTTCTGTTCCTCTTCATCGTGGGAATGGAGGTCGACATCCCTTACGTCAGGAGAAATCTCATGGTTGCATGCTCGGTGGGTTTCTTGAGCATGGCACTTCCCTTTGGACTCGGATACGTCGTTGCAATCGGCCTGTATAACGACTTTTCTCAGAAAAACGTCTCGTATGGCATCTACGGCCTGTTTATAGGCGTTGCTCTGGCCATTACGGCTCTGCCTGTGCTTGCAAGAATCCTCACTGAGCTTAATTTGCTTGGAGATCGCGTTGGAATCATCGTCTTATCTGCTGGAATCATCAATGATCTCGTAGGTTGGGTCCTGCTTGCTCTGACTATCACCCTAGCCAACTCAGCTCACGGTATTCAAGCCTTCTACATTGTACTGCTTATTGTGGGATGGTTTCTACTCCTAACGTTGATTGTAAGACCTATTCTAAAATGGTATTTGGTCCGTTCTCACGGCATTGAACGAGGCCCATCTCAGATCGATATCATGATTCTCCTACTCCTGGTCATGGTGTCTGCTTTTTACACCGATATAATAGGCGTGCATCCTATTTTCGGAGCTTTCATCGTTGGATTCATTGTTCCTCGAGATAACGGCTTCGTGGTGAAAATTATCGACAAGATCGATGACTTCATAACTGTGTTCCTGATTCCCCTCTACTTTGCTCTTTCCGGACTCAATGTCAACCTGGGACTCCTTGATACTGGCCAGGTCTGGGGTTACACTATTGCAATCATCGCTATTGCATTTTCAATGAAATTTGTCGGCGGTACAGTAGCTGCTAAACTCAATGGTCTGCTGTGGAGAGAATCGGCAGCTGTTGGCATTCTCATGTCCTGCAAAGGAATTGTTGAAATCGTCGTGCTCAACCTGGGTCTCAATGCTCATATTCTTAGTCCCAGAGTCTTTTCAATGTTTATTGTTATGACTCTAGTTACTACTTTCTTAACTTCTCCATTGACTGTATGGGAATATCCAGTATGGTATAGGCAGAAGGTTCAACGCTGGAGAAGAGGCGAGATCAATTGGGATGGCTCTCCAGCTCTGGATTCTACTAGTCGTGGCGAGAGCTATTTGCTGCAGTATTCTCTTACGAAGCTCGTCTTCTTTGTGGACGATTATTCTTCGGTATCTGTCTTAATGTGCCTTCTTCCTCTGTTCACTAGAAGCTCTCAACATCTTGCTGGAGACGACAAAGAGACTATCTCGCCAGCTTTATCTGGAGAAATGAATTTTGTGTCTGAGTCGAAACCTTTACAAGAGAATGAAAAACTGGCAGTAGAGGGAGTAAGATTACAAGATCTGTCTGACCGTACCAGGGATGTCATAGAAGCTACACAAGATGATGAGGAATTGGGATCAAAAGATGCTCTGCTTAAGATTATCAATACCTTTACTCGACTGAGCAATGTTGCATTTACCGGGAAAGTTGGAATGGCTATTCCTTCAGCCAGGGAAAGGGCAGCTCGATTGCTTGAAATGTCAGATAGCCGCAGCAATTTCATGGTTATTCCTTGTAACGATGATCAGCTTGTGGCAAAAGAAGAGTTCTACAGTGAGATTTTCAGGAGAGGCTCGTGCCAGATTGGACTGTTGGTCGACAGGCAATTCAGCATCACTGATAACTGGACTCAAACGAAGAAGCTTTATGTGCCATATTTAGGATCTGACGATGACAAATTTGCTCTATCATTGGCACTTCACATTGCCAGCAAGCCAAATGTCTCGTTGATAGTGGATGTCTTCAGTGGGCATCCTGATTCTGAAGGGCATTTCCCATGTCTATCGAACGATAACTATACTCAGGTTTCTACTGCTATAGAATCTGCAAATGACAGCTTGTTAACATCAAGAATTCAGATCAATAACGTTGATATTAGTGATCATGCTAAGACTAGTACGGTTTTGGATGAGGTTCTTGATACGATTTCAAAGACGTTGAGTACTTGGAATAATGATAAACTGGTGGGAAATAATTTAGTTATTCTTGGAAATGGCAGAGTTGATGTTGGTGAACCGTCGAGCTCTAGGCTGGCTAAGGGAGATGGTTACGGATTACTTGCTGGATCTATACTGAGAGCATCGGGGATTTCGCATGCCAGTATTCTTGTTTGTCAGGAGAGGGTACAGAACGATGGGGCAAGTAGTTAGGGGGTGTACGAAGGCTTTGTTTGGACTGTCTGGCTGATGTGCGGTCATCGTATGTATGACAGACTGCTGCTGAATACGTTATGAGTCGTGCAAATGGTTTGTTTTTATGTTTATTTTCATACTTGGTTGTATTATTTATACTTTTTGATTTTTTATATATTTTTGATTTTGTCAGTCAGGGCTATTTTGCATGTTATGGAGAGTCGTAGAGGGCCAATATGCCAAATAGATACAATAATACCATGAAGGCGACTATTTATTTGGTATAATTTATTTATTTTATATTTCTCTATATTTGCAATTTATAAATTAGCAAAAATATCCTGTTTTAAGCAATTTTACAAATATTCTAATTTCGTGTTTCTTATATGTCACTTAAATAACCTTTGTATATCTAGTGAGATTCCAGAGATGCCTTAACAGACTGAAATTTAGAACACTGATTTCTAGCCTTCATTCACTATAATTGCTTTATAAATACAAAAACCACCATTATTATTCAAATTCCATTAAAATCACCATAAAAACTATTTATTATTATTATTATTATTCCTAGTTTACGTCCTGAACTAATTAATTCGCAGTGGACAGTTTAAACTATTTAATCATTTCACCGTTTTGTCCTGAACTCCACCTTCTTCCTCTCCTTGTTCCTCCATCTCATCTCCCATCAACTTCACTTCTCCACCACTTCTTTTCTTCCTCCTTCCAACCACTTTCCTCCACCAAAACCACCCTACTTTACCATGTCTCGCCATCAACATGACTTAGTCATGTGTATGAAACAGCCAGGCATATCTGTAGGTAAACTATGCCAGAACTGCGACGGTAAATGCCCCATCTGCGACTCTTTCGTTCGCCCTACCACTGTGGTTCGAATCTGCGAGGAATGCTCTTTCGGCGAACGTTCGCAACAATGCGTAGTATGTGGATTAATCGGCGTATCAGACGCTTATTACTGCTTCGAATGTACTCGGCTCGAGAAGGACCGAGACGGATGTCCAAAGATCATCAACCTTGGATCAAACAGAAGCGCACGATACTACGAAAACAAGAAGAAACAAACAGCGTCGGCATTCTAAAATAAAAATATCTTATGTATATATATTAGTCATCTTTCGGTTCTTCGGGCGCCTCTTCGTCCGACGCCTCCTCGTCTATTGCCTGAGACGTCGACGATGCTCGAGTATCTATGGGCCGCATGGACTGCGAAGATGTTCGATGGCTCGGAATGGCGGCGATGTCCGGGTTCACTTCTACCACGCTGAATTTCTTGCCGTGGAGCGTGAAGTCGCCTTTTTCTTTCCTCATGAGTGACTGGCTTCGCTGCACTTCAGGGTCCTCTGCTTCTTCCGGTTCGAGGGGCTTGCTGGGCTTTCGACTCTTATCACGCAGACTTAGCTGGCGGAAATTCTTTCTCACCGTGATAGTTTGCGGTGATCCTGTCTTAGATGATTCGGCCACTTGAGAAGACGACGATTCTCGAGATATAACCGACGGTTCTCGTCGAAGCGTGGCAGTAGTTGCAGTCTGAGAAGGACCCGAATATGTCGATGATGCCGTCTGATACGGCACTACTGGAGATCCAAATTCCGAGCCAGTGCTCGCCGGTCTGTTCGAAGCCGTCTCCGTGTCGGCCTGTTTCGTCATAGTCTCGTCGACACCTTCAGGACTCGGTGATTTGGCCGGCTGCAAAGTAAAGACATCAGTAGAGATAGACGAACCACTCGACAATTTCGACAATGTATCCGACTCATGAACATGGTGGTCGTTGAGGTCAAAATGGTCATGCTGCTCACAGATCTCCTGCTCGATTTCCTTCTCCCTAACGAACAGCTCTCTGTAACAGGCCAGTCTCTTCCTATCGAGCCATTTCCAATCCAGTTTTGCAGCCAACCGACCGGCAGCAAATATGATTGCTTCCCTCGTTCGTTGCTGTATAGGTGCCAGAATATTCAGATGGTTCCCTGTTCTGATATACTGAGAAAGCTGCTCGTCAAGCTCGCTCATTTTTTCATCAATCTCCTCCAACTTCTGGATCACCGCATTGTATCTCCGAGCATGATCGGCCGCCGGGCTATATCCGCTGTCGGATAAGTAAAGCGTGCTGCCCGTCCTACTGCCCTCATCGTCATCATCTGTCGTGTCGTCCGAGCTTGACAACAGAGGACTTTTATCTATCTGTTCCAGTAAACGGCTCTTGACTTCCGCTGACCGTTCCGTGTCTGAAATGCCATAAATGCCAATATGATATGTGTTAAATGATGCAGCAAAGTTGATCTTCTTCATCCAATCGCTTGCCTCTTCATCAGAGGCCGCTGCAAACCAGTCCTGTGCTCCACCTCTGCCTGCCAACAGGAACGCATGCACATGATTCCCATCTTCCGTGTCGTGCAACAGTGCTGCCATGTCTATCGTAGGAAGAACAGCACTGGGTCGGAATCCGTCTATAGGGGCCCTTATGATCCGACCTTCCATTCCATCTCCGCTTCTGTCTGTGACACTTGGCTGGCCCATCAGATAAGATTTTATCCAAGAAACATCCTTGAACAGATAAAGCTGAGAGGCAGTGAGTATTGCACCCCATTCTTTCCATGTGATTTTTGAATATTTAATTCTTTTTACCTCCTTTCGATAGAGTGTACCGACTTTGACAACCTTGATATCCACCAACCCAGGTACGCCAGTGTCTGGACTTTCCAAACCATCGGCAGACAAAAATGCTTCGGGTCTAGAACGTTCGGATACTAACTGAAGATATGGCCCATGAACAAATTCTTCTCTAAGGTCTTTGTATTCTTCAGCAGATTCAATAGGCAGGAATTTGTAACAATTCTCCAGAAGCAAGACTGATTTGAGACTAGGTCGTATAATATCAAGCCTGTTATCAAGCAAGAGCATATAAGGATCAAGTAAATCTTTGCCGGTTTTTCCAAACGACGAGTTCCTTCTGACCCAATACCTGGATGATCCAGCTTGACCAGGATCTTCATCGGTGTGAATGAATGGAGTATAGGTAATATTGTCGTAGAAACACTCCAAAATCTCCTTGTTCACGCTCTCAGAGTTAACATTCCGTATATAGTCAGCTCTTTGCATCTTATGCCGATTGCTCTTGTTGAAGAAATCCGTATGGAGGATCATGAGCGAGAAAGTGACAATATAGGCATTCTCACTGCTTAAATAAATGTCGGGATTGCAAAGATGATAATGCTCTGCAAAACACTCCAGTACTCGGTCAATCTGCTGCGTTTCTTTAGGAAGCTGGACGTACATGAGGAATTTCCGCAATGCCATGTCCAGAGGCTCATCGGTGAAGTCAAAGTTGTTCTTAATAAACCTCTGTAACGCTTCAAAGTAGAAGGAATCGTCGGATATCGATAAAACACCGGCAATTGTACTTTTCATCCGAGCATTTTCCAGTCGAGACAGGAAATCGTCGATTGATTCATCATCCAAAGCATGGAATGGCTCTATCTCCGGGGGACCCTCATATGAGCGAGAAGTAGATGCAAGTGAAGAGGAAGGCGAATGCTTACGATTGGCATCGCTCTTTATGCCGAATAATGTCGTCAAATTCAGACCAGCTGAATACATGCTGTTTGCCAGTCGAGCAGAGCTTGGTTCGCTTCCAGAGGATTGGTCACCGTTTGAGTCGGTGCGTTTGAGCGAGTTTAGAGTGCGACTTCGGGGCCGGCTTTCAGCTGATGGGTCTCCCGGTAGTTCTTTTCGCCGTTCTTCCGATTTGCTGGAGATTGACCGTATCATGGGATGAGGCCTGCCGCTAGTTGAGTCCAAGGATGTCTGAGGATCAAGGTTGACTTTGGCCGGAGGATCGGCGACTTTGAAGGATAATTGAGGGTCGGATGGTTCCTTAGGATCGGGAGTAAATAGTTTGGGGATTGTTTTCTTGCGCAATCGAGACAGGTCGGAGCCCAGGGAGAACAAGGGAGGCTTGCTGGTAGAGGCAGTCAGGGACGACGAGGTGCCGGCCGAGGTGCTCTGCGTGGTGTCGGTGTCGAGCGAGTCTGGGGCGATTTCCGTGTCGTCCTTGGCTCCGTCGACGAGGGACCAGCTTTCATCGGAGACTCGTAGGGGGGCAGAGGGCAGGTCTCTGGAGAGTCTGGCAGTGTCAGAAGCCTCAGCAGGCTCAGAAGGAGATCCGTCGGTAGGCGATCTGCTATCAGCGACTTCCCCAGCATCCAAAGTACCGTCTCCCGGACTGGAACCCCCCAGATTCAAACAGCTTTCCGATCTCAGATTGCTGGAGCTCTTGGACCTCATATTCGGCCACGCCTGAGCGACCAGACTTCCAGTACTGAGATTCACGCTTCCAGACGGCAAATTCTCAGTCCTCGTCGCAGTGTCGTCGTTCATGAATTTCCGGAACAACGAGACCATGGAGCCCGACTTGGCCCCGAGCTCGCTGCGGTTGCGCGACCCGGAGCGCCTGGCCGTCAGATTCTCGTCGGACTCGGCTCTGAGCTCTGGAGGCTCGCGCCGGAAGCCGAATTTCCGCCTGGATCGGCGCTTGCCGTCGCGGGGCTTGCTAGGAGAGGGGGTGAGCTCGTTCTCCACGGCCCGTTCGTTCTCTACCGCTCGTTCGTCCGCCCTTTCATTCTCTCCCGCCGCCCCTCCCGCCCTTTCATTCAACGAGCTCAACGACGTCTCACTGCCGACGGCAGCCAGCGACGAATTGTCGGCGTCTGCAGGCGAAAGATCCCCAGCCTTCTTGGATCGCTTGAGCAGAAACGTCGGCATGCTTGAGTTATTGCCTAATATCTCGCCGGCTGTACAACTCGGCTTTTCAACCACTCTGCCTAGTTATCTGCTGCTGTTGTCCGGCGTTGAATTGAGCTACGAAGCCGAAGGTGGTTGGATAGAAATTATGTGGGAACAAATAAAAGGGAGGTGCAACGACAAAAAGCACGGGATTTTTCAACTCTAAAAAACTAAACAACTCTACGACTTCATCTTCAGCTTGATGCTCACGGCCGGCCGCAGCGCGCTGTATTTACTGCTGACCAGCGCTTCGACTGCCTCGGCGTCCTGGAATACCCCCGATCCCGGCTCGTTGTACGTCTTAGCGTTCTCCACCATGAGATCCAGGTCCTCCTTGACCTCCCGCAGGTCCGTGTACACGGCCGATTCGATCTTCTTGCGGATGTTATTCAGCGCAATCGGCTGCTTGATCAGCACATGGTAGTCTGGGTACAGTTTCTTGGGGGGAATGGCCATGAACAGCTCTGCCTGGCTGCGTCCCGTATCGTCGGTGGCATCTGCGGCCGCTGTGTACAGTTCCATCGCCTGATCCTGCAGCTGGGACCTTTCCTGCTCCGAAAGAACGTCTGATCGAGCCGATTTGCGCTCTCGTCGCCGCGGCTGCCCGTCCTCAGCCATGCTGCTATCTCCATCCTCGTACTCAGCAACGGCTGCATTGCTCTTGCGCTTTCGTTTCAGCCGAGAACTGCTAGTATCACTGTCGACGTCAATGTTATCGTCTTCATCTTCGTCGTCATCGTCCAAGTCGTCGTCGTCGTCATCATCATCATCGTCGTATACCGACTTGTTACGTCTACTAGCACGACGCTGACGTCTGGCCCGTTCTCGAGCAACTGCCTCGTCCAAATCCTGATCATTGTCGACGATATCCAGCCATTGCTTCTCTGTAAGGCCATCGTCGTAGAATATCGCCTTTCGTTCTCGTTTGGCTGGCATGTTCTCCTTCTTGGGTCGAAGCACCTCCTGAACATCCTGTTGATACATGGCTGGCAACTCCTCTTCTCCAAACAACCGATCATGAGCCTTGTTCCTTCCATAGACGTCTGCTGCTCGTCTCTCATCGTCAAGCTTCTTGAAATATATCTGCTCTTCCTCTGATCGGGCCAGAATCTCATTCAGCTCATCGTCATCCATATCCTCTTCTTCATCATTAGCCTGTCGCCGCATCTCCTCGGCTTCTAGCACAGACCGCAAGAAGGCCTCCTGTTCCTCCGATGTCGACTTGTTGTCGAATTTTCCGGCCTGGATGACCTTGCTGTCAATCTCCAGCTTCGAATGAGCCCGCTCCAAAATAGCCTCTTCCACCGAGTCATCCGTAATCAACCGCAGAATTCGCACCTCCTTGGTCTGACCAATTCGATGGGCACGGTCCTGCGCTTGCAAATCTTGATGGGGATTCCAATCGGTATCATAAATGATGACAGTATCAGCAGTCTGCAAATTCAGACCCAAACCACCAGCTCGTGTAGACAAAAGGAAGGCCATATATGGCGAATCAGGAGCATTGAAAAGCTTAAGCATCTCAGATCGCTCGTCTGCTTTGGTGCTTCCGTCCAATCGTAAATATTGGATTCCTCTCAATCTCAAATAATCCTCCATAATATCCATGACTTGGGTCATTTGAAAGAACATGAGAACTCTATGGCCCGTGGCTATGAATTTAGGCATCACACGGTCCAAAAGCTCGAATTTGCCTGCAACTCGCCACAGTAGGTCGCCATTTTGATGCGTAGGATCCAGCAAATTCTCCACCTCTTCAAAAACAAACGGATGATTGCAAATCTTTCGCAGCTGCATAATCTTGTTATTCAAACCCTTGATAGACATCTTACCAGCCTGGTCTTGCTGTCCAATGAACAGTACGTTGTGCTTGAGCATCTGGTCATATAGTTTGGCTTGCAAGGCACTCATCTTGCATTTGATAACCTTTTCAACCTTATCTGGAAGATCCTTCTCAACATCCTTCTTCAATCGTCGAAGCAAGAACGGTCGCAATACTTTATGGAGTCGTCGAATAATAAGCAGCGTCTCTTCCTCTGTCAACTCCATCCTGTCTTGACCACCAGTATTAGCGAAAGGAGTATTAAACCATTCATCAAATGTTTTAACCGAGTTGAAAATCTTCGGTAAAACGAAATTCAGCAAAGCCCACAATTCAGGAAGGTTGTTTTGCAGAGGAGTTCCAGTCAAAATCAGCCTGTGACGAGTGTAGTAGTATTTTGTCAAAGTATAACTAAGTTTTGACTGGGTGTTCTTCATACGATGACCCTCATCAATTATCATGTACACCCACCTGAGCTTGCTGAGGAGAGGACGATCCTTGATGACATATTCGTAAGTTGTTAGAAGAACCTGGAAATCACCCGACCTGATTATAGCAGACTGGCCCTTTCTAGCATTTGGAGGACCCTTGTATACAACCTTCTTGACACTTGGAGCCCATTTTTCAAATTCTAATGTCCAATTTGTTAGAGTCGACAATGGCACAATAACAAGATATGGCCCCGGCTCATTCTTCATCTCAATGAGATATGTTATCAACGATATAGACTGAATGGTCTTACCCAGACCCATTTCATCGGCCAGAATACCGTTTAGATTATTGTTATACAGCGATACCATCCATTGCAGACCCTTGATTTGGTACTCCTTTAGTTTTCCGCCAACCAAAATGCTTGGCTGTCTGGTGACGGTCTCTTTGACTCGGTGAGCAACATCATAATAATCCACCTTGCCTGATTCATCCACAGCGTCGATAGTAGCTCCGGATTCAGCCTGCTGAACTCTAACAGCGGCCGCAAGAGAGTCCAAAAAGCTGTTGGTCTGTCTAAGCAAATGGGTGATACGAGTATCCTTGGTTTGATCAAGAAGTTTGATGTAAGCTTCCTCATCGTTGGAACGCAATGCTTGCAGACGCTGTTTGGCAGTTCGTTCTGCTCGCTTACCTTCCTCTCGCTCGATTTGGCCATGTGCCTGAATAATGGCCTTGCCAAATAACGCTGTTTTTCTCTTTTGGTACTGTACGGCCTCATTGAACTCCGAAGCCTGGGTCAAAATGGTCTCAATGAAGGTGGATTGAACAAGTCGTTCTTGTCTCATTCTCTCCAACCTCTGCTGAGTTTCAAGTTGCTCAGTCAGACGGAGTTCCTGTGCGGTCTGGATTTTGACTCTTCGGCACAAGGCTCTTCCAGACAAAATCTGAGGCAGATCACCAGACTTGGTAGCCAAGTTGTAAACTATGTGCTGCCGCATGGATTTCTGCTTGGTAAGAAGCCGAAGCGATTTTAGCTCTACAACAGCCTTGACCTTGAGATCATCCTCGTCCTTGGAAATGGAATCAGCAGACTCGAAAGAGATATCCTTGCTATTTACAGTACCGAGATTAGCAGGCAAGGTCTCCAGTTCGACAAAACGCTGAGTTATTCGATTTCGCAGCTGTTGCTCAATCAAATCGTTTGTCTCTCTATCGTTCTCGGCCTTTTTGTGGCCAGACAAGGAGATTAGGGCTTTAGCAGACGAGGATTTGGACTTCTTGCTTTGGCCGTTTGCCAGAGATTCCACGGCTCCAGCTGATTCAAGCAGGGTTTCCTCCAGGTCAGGCGACAAGTCCAGATTGTGGGAAAGAAGCTGTAGGGCCTTTGCCTGATTCTGCAGCATGTCTAGGTCTACTTTTGCAGCTTTTTTGAGCTTGGCAGCTTCCTCAAGCCTGGTGGAGTAGGCCTTTTGCTTCTTGGTGATGATTTTTAGTACTCTGCTGATATCAGCCAACTCGGAGTTTGAATCTTCATTGAATCCTTGTTGTTTAAGAGCATTCCATCGCTAAAGGTTAGTATAGATGATGACAATGAGTCGTGAAAATACCTACATATAACAAAAGATACAATTCCTGACGATTCGAAGGAAGAGGAACGACATTTTTGCTCGTTCCATTAGGAGGAGGAGTCACAGACGCCTTTCGATCAAAGTGGTTGCCAACAGAAGGAGATTCCATGGTTGGATATTATGAGGCAAAGTTTTTATCACAAGATTGAAAACAATAAACTAGGCAATACTTCCAATCAATAGAAGCACGGGACCGAAAAAAGCCAAAAAACACCAAAGAAATGGCCGATTGACACCCTAAGCGACTTTTATGGGACAAACCTCTTGACAATTTCTCAAGCGACTTGGGTCTTCAAGCACGATGTTGGGACAAAAGTGCTAACAATCGACGAACACAGACGCGTAAATCTATCAACAACGGTTCCCAAGCGTAAGGATTAATTGGCGACGATAGGATTAGTTGGAAATACGCAGTGAAAATGCCGGATTTCGGTTGACAATGCAGTCCTGGTAGAGTGGTGCTAAGGGAGGAACAAAAGGAAAATAAAAACTTGTTATGGTTGGCCAGTTGGGACATATGCGGCTACAGCAACGACTGGTTTTTGCCGGGTTACACGGGTATTTAGGTAGAGAAGTAGGGGGATTGGGGGAAATGTTGGTGGGTTTTATGGTTAACGGGGTGTAGGAGAACGAAGTAGACCCAGGAGCATCGAATATATCCCAGTCGTTGCATATGACCGACCGTTCCAAGACAAAACCATCCAGAAAGCCCGAGGATCCTGATGTCCGTTTATCCAAGGCCCTATCACGGATCCTACGTCATCAGGCAGTAAACCTCGGTCTGCAAATATCCCCCGAAGGGTTCGTCAAAGTATCAGATATTCTTCAGCTGGGCCAATTCAAGAGCCAGAAATGGACAGGCCAGGATATACGGAGAATAGTGGAAAATAATGCTAAACAGCGATTTGCAATTAAGGAGGTGTCTGGCGTAGAGTATATACGGGCTAATCAGGGCCATTCGTTAGAAACAGAAAACCTCGAACTTGAGCCTCTTTTGTCGGTCAAGGACTTCCCTACTGGCATAGCAGTACATGGAACTACATTGAAAGCATGGAATTCAGGAATAAGTGATATTGGATTATCACGTATGAAACGTACTCATATTCACATGGCTATTGGATTGCCTGAAGAAGGTGGTGTTATTAGTGGAATGCGTAGTCAGTTGAAGGATCGGGTGTTGATCTATATAGATATAGTGAAAGCGTTGGAGTCGGGAATTACGTTTTATTTGAGCTCGAACAAGGTGATATTGTCTCCGGGAAATGCTCAGGGGGTTATTCCGAGAGAGTGTTTTTTGAAAGTAGAGGGGTTGGAGGGGGTTTAGGTTGCTAACGAGGGGTTTAATCTAGGTTGATATGGTTGATCTAGGTGGTTGATCTGATTGATATCTAGGATCATCTCTAGTATATCTAATATGATGATGCACGAGCCTAACGAGCCTAATGTGCACTCTTATAAAATAGTTGATCTACGATAACATGATGATGCACATGACATAAAAACTACAATAATATATATATATATTTATATTCACTTCTTAAGTACTTCTCAAGTACTTCTGAATACTTCTCAAGTCTCTCCCTCCCTCCCCCAACCCAACCCCACACCCACGTTTTCCACTACATCACCTTCCGAATACCGTAACTTCTCCTCCTAATGCCATGGCTCAACAACCGCTCGCCGAACCCAATGGAGAGCTTATTGCCAGCCGGCTTTCCATTGAGAAGGAGCATTACCTAAAACGAGAGCTACTGAAGCGCCAATTACAGCTGGAAGTCGCCCGACTGGACGATTTCCGCAATATCGGCATCTTTGGCATCCCTTTTGATTCCCATGGCGCCAGCGTGCCCAACGACGGTTACTACGAGTTTCCTATCTTGAGACACGTCTTTGTGAAACATGTCCTGACTTTCCCGTTCCTGGCAGATGTCGATAAAGACCAGTTCTGGAGAGCCAAGGTCCAACCGTTCATTGAAAGCTTTGCCGATCGTGACATCAGTGATTCCGCTGATCGGTCGGAGGAAACCAAACGAAAACGTACAGGCCGAAAACTGCAAAGATTGATACTCATGTATGCCTCGTCTGCATTGCAAACTACGCGCAAGGAGGAGCGGAACGTTGAAGACGTGACTGAACGAAGCATAGCCAAGGGTGGCATTCAGGAGATCGACGTTAAGCGCCTGATAGCCGAAAGTACAGATGGTCATTTTGTCAATGGATATGATATCAATATCGAGGGTGTTCGTGAAGTCGTGCATAAGACGGGTCTTTTTTCTACCGGTAAAGCTGTCTGGCAGTTCATCATACGGGCTCAAATAGAGGGAGCTCCTGAGCTGAGAGTGGCTCGAACTTTCAAGGAATTCAAGGAATTGGACGCGAATCTCAGACAGGAGTTTCCTGGAAAACGACTGCCACGATTTCCTGCAAAGCATAAGAGCAGTCTGAAGCTCAAGAGCCCAGAGGATATCATGCGATTTGCAGGCCAGGACGGAGGTCGTCCTTCCTTGGATAGCAGTGCATCAGCATCTGAAACGTCTTCTACAACTAAGAAAACTAAAGAAAAGGACGACGATGAGGATTCAATACTGGATGAGGATGATATTGACCATTTGTCGACCTCTACGAAAAAGCTTTCCGTTTTTGGAAAGAAACGGCCCAAGAAAATGAAGATTCCACAGGAAAAACAGAGAATTACATTACGAGGTTATTTAAGAGGGCTTCTAGAGATTAAGCAAGCCACACAGAACAGGTATTTTCTGGAGTTTCTCTTCAAAGACAGGCTTCCAAGTCTTTCTCAACGAGAACTTGATGATATTGCAATAAGGAAAAAGCTTGATCTAGCTAGAATCGAAGATCAGCTCAAGTTTCTGGAAATCGCCAAGGAAAGAGCCCGCAAGCTAGAGAAGTATGTGGCAGAGTTTAAGAATGATCTCAGGAGCGGCCAGCAAATCATGCAGCTGTTTGAAGAAATCAAGACAAAGCCTACTATTGAGGATCTTTCACCTCGAATGCAGCATTTTATAGAGTGGGCCATGGTGGAATTCTCGGCAACTCTGTATCAACTGTTTGTTGGGGGAGACAACTCCCCTGAATTCTTCAGCCAAGTCCGTCGAATCCATGAAATGATGCCATATACAGTGATGCGGGGTATTTTGAAATATTCCAATCCAATGGCAATCATGAAGGGAATCACCGACTTGTTTTTGGCAGTTCCTCCGTTTGCTAAGCGGTCTCTTTTACAGAGTATATTTATGATGGTTCTTGCAGACGATGCTAGAGCACAAGAGAAGTCAATTCAGCAGCTGAAACTGAAAATCGATAATAACATGGCTGCTGTAATTGAGCAATATGCATATTCGCCGGCTGAGGTCCGACGAGCAGTTCAAAAGTACTCGGAAGCCAACCAGAACTTGGATATCATCATGTGTATATTTGAAGCAGCAGACTATTCAAAGTTCTCAGCCAGCAAGAAGCAACTGCTTTTGACTCAGGTGAGAGACTGGTACAAGGACTGGACTGCAGTCATTGATAATGCAGATGCTAAGGTGGATGCAGTGAAAGTGAATGAATATACACAGCTCAAGGAGCTTCTTTTGGGGCATACTCGAAAACGAGATAAGGATCAAATGCGGCAGTTTTGGGCCGATGAGTCGACATTGAACTTGATTCGTGAAGTGGTGAGTGTATTATATACGCCTCTGGTCCGCTTGTTCAAGATCGCCAACATGTCACGGGCACTAGGGGATTTTGAGCGATTTGCCGATGATCTAGTCAAGGTGGTTGACCGGTCCTCGGGTCTTACAGGAGGAGCAGTGGATGCTAATCAGCTGGTGGAGGAGTTTATTAATCTGTGCCATCGACACCAGTCTAGTATATTTCGATTTGTGCATGAGGTTTACGCCAACGATAAGGATGGGTTCTTTGACCGACTAGTGCAATGGATTGCTAATATCTTGGATACGCTTCAGCAGGGTGTTGGTAAGAATTTGGACATGATTGGATTGCTTGAAGCTCATCCAGAGGTTGACATTCCTAAAGTTCTGGAGGAATTGGATCAAATGATGGACTGGGTTGCTCAGCGTAAGAAGCTGCGTCAGGAGATGATTGATTCATCGGCTAAGGAAAAAGATGCGTGGGACTCTGCGCGGCCTGATGGGGGGTTGCAGATGGAAGATTTCGGGATATACGACGATGAAAGCGATGCTGAAGATGAGGATATTGAACGTACGATGATTGATCGCGACGAGGGCGACAATCTGGTGGAGCAGGAACGGCTATATCGTAAAAAACTGGCCGCTCGCGAAGCACTGCAGAAGCGGCTTCCAGCGATGCCAGAGCTGACCAAGGTGGACGAGCTGGTTCCAGCATTCAGGGAGCAATTGAGCATGTTGGTGGAAGAGTTGTAGGAATAATATTAGCAGGGCAAAATTAATAGGAGAGAATTAATAGGGAGAATTAATAGGTCAATAGGGAAAATTATAGGCAAAATTAATAGATCAATTAATAATAGGGCAATAATAAGCAATAATAATAGGGCATTATAATAGGGCGAAATGCCTTGTATTCATGTTTCAGTTTGCTTGCATTTTATTTTTTTTGATTAACTAATCTTAAATGTTAGGTCATAGCTATGTCATAGCGGAAGAGGATGAGACATGGCGGGATGAGAGGCGAAAAAGGGGGTGAAAAAAACGGAAAAAAACAGAAAAAAAGCAGAAAAAAACACAGACAAAAAGAAATATCGTATTTTCCCTATCACCGTTCTAAAAATATCACAAAGCCCTCCTGTCTCACCTCCTTTTTCTCCCGCTCGGCCGGATCATCTCGTAGCAGCCCCAGCGGCTCAATATTTCGCACATATAAACTTGTTCGCTTCTTTACAACTTATCCATACAAATAATCCAGGACTCCAACGGAGAGTTATATGAAAGCAGGCATTTTCCCAAGAAACGTCAAATTGCAAACCACATCGTTTATAAAAAACAAGTTTATTCAAGTACCTCATTACAAGAAATCAACCATGAGTGGATCATCTGTTCAAACTAGACTCGACAAGGTCGCTAGCCACGTCGCTACCAAGGGAAAGCAGTACCGAATCTGCGTGATTGGCTCCGGCAACTGGGGAACCACTATTTCCAAGGTTATTGCTGAAAACACCGTTGCTCATCCCGACTTGTTCCATAAACCGGTCAAGATGTGGGTTTACGAGGAACAGGTCAACGGTCGAAATCTTAGCGAGATTATCAACACGGACCATGAGAATGTTCGGTACCTTGAAGGAGTTAAGCTGCCTGACAACCTGGTGGCATGCCCCGATATCAAGGAAACCGTTGAAGGCGCCGATTTGGTGGTGTTCAACATTCCTCATCAGTTTCTGCCCAACATTTGCAAGCAGCTCAAAGGCGTTGACCTGGCCAAGAAACGGGCCATTTCCTGCCTCAAGGGTCTGAATGTCGACAAGAACGGCGTGACTTTGCCGAGCGACTACATTTTTACCGAATTGGGGCTCCATTGTGGGGTGTTGAGCGGGGCCAATTTGGCGCCGGAAATTGCTCGTGAGAAGTTCTCTGAGACCACCGTTGCCTATCCTATACCTAAGGATTACTCTGAAGGCGATATTAACGAGGATGTCATTAAAACGGTGTTCCAGCGGCCATATTTCCATGTGGGAATTTCTTCTGATACCGCTGGAGTTTCCATTAGCGGCGCCCTGAAGAATATTGTCGCTATTGGGGCTGGCCTCGTTGAAGGCGCTGGCTGGGGTAACAATGCCAAAGCCGCCGTCATGCGCCGAGGTCTGCTGGAAATGATCAAGTTCGGCACGACGTTTTTCCCCAGCTGCAAGCGAGAAACGTTTACCCAGGAATCTGCTGGTGTGGCCGATCTCATTACGTCATGCGAAGGGGGCCGAAACCATCGGGTGGGCGTCACGGCGGCCAAACAGGGCAAGTCGGTCGTTGAGGTTGAGAAGGAGATTCTCAATGGCATGTCTGCGCAGGGCATTGAGACGGCCAGGGAGGTGTATGAGTTGCTTACGGAGACTGACAAGGTGCAGGAGTTTCCGTTGTTTGTTCATATTTATTCTATCATATACAAGGATCAGAAGCTTGAGGATTTGCCCAAGGTTTTGGAGGAGTAGGAGAATAAGAGAGGAATAAGCAGTGGAATAACGCGGATTAATGCAGAATAACGCAGATTAAATAGTTGAATGCAATTATACAATTATAGATTATTGTTGGAGTCCCTGAGCGATGAGAGATTTGAGCGATCCAAACGGACTTTGTCGATACTCAGGGGTCGCTATTATTTTGTTAAAATGTGTGATTTCATGCTGAATGACTTTTTCCTGGGATTTTTTGCCTGATTTCGGGTTGATTTTGGCCTGTTTTGGAGCTACAAACCCTTCATTAGGTGCAGATATATCAACTTCGTCAGCTATAGACGCCAACAAGTCGCCCAAATTGCTCGAAAGCTGGTCTCTGTTTTTGCGATTCTGCCGCCTTCTGCTGCTTCTGGAAAGATCCTTATTCTGGCCTTGCAGCTGGCTCAAAAAGGAGCTTTTTTTGTCGTCTCTCTTGGACTTTTTGGACATTTTCGAGACTCCTCCACTGCTCAAAGCGCCCAATTTATGCAGCGAGCCCGCGGACTCGGCCCTCGCTTTGGCCTTGGCGACCTTTTTGCGAATATTCGCCATGTTTCTATGTACCCAGGGATTTGGTTGAAATGTTTTTTCATTTGTCCCGATTGAAACTTCAACACAACAACTGCCCAGTTTCTAGTCAAGTAGAGATAGCTTCGAGTACACGATAGCCTCTAGCACACGATAGCCTCTACTTAAATATTGCAACCATGTTCTTGAGAAGCCGCGTATTCTCTGCGAACGGCCTGCTGCTTGGCGGATCGCCTTTGAAGGGGCTTCGGGCTGGAATGTCAACCTCTGCTAAATCGCTCGATTGGAACACATTTCTGGGCCTACGAACTAGAAGAAGAAGAGTCAATTTGATATGCTCTGTATTTACAGGTGTTGCAGGCGTCGCCATAGGCTGGGGGTTCATATCGAATATTGAGATTGATCCGACCCAGGTCATCTTTGGCTTTGATCCCGTCATGGTCTATGGATTCGGCCTCGTTGTATGCGGGCTGGCGGGCTACTTGGCTGGCCCCAGTGTGGGAAATGTTGTCTTCAAGGTGATGATCAGGAAACAATACGCAGCATTCACAGCCAAAAACACGCAGTTTCTCCAGCATATCAAAGATAACCGCCCGGATCCTTCCAAGCAGTCGTACGTGAACCCGGTGGTGGATTACTATGGGGAGAAAATCGGGTCTTTGAAGGACTATAGACGGTGGCTGCGAGATGGCCGGGTTTATCGACGTAAATCAGAGACGTTTCTCTAGAAGAATGTAAATATCGGGTGAGGAGTACGAGGCGAGAGATGGGAGAGCTGTTACTTTCGATTACAGACTGCAATGCCATCTGCAATGCCAGGCATGGAATGTCTTTCCTCTATCATACTATTCGTCTTTCGCCTATCATGCTACCCACCTACACCCCCCTCCCCCCATTTATACTAACATGTATATTGAAAACTATACGAAAATACTGTCTGCATCTCATCCTGTCTGCTCTCATCTGTCTGCTCATCCTGCATCTCATCTCACCTCTTAAATACCTACTCCTGCTCATCCAATGTCTTAAATGTCCAGGCCTCTGTGCTCTGAGGGAACGTCACTCCGAGCTCCAAAAGACGCGAAAACGCCCCTGCAAACTTATCGAAGAAGTAGTCACTGTCCTGCGCAAACTTCTCTACATGTTTCTTAAATGTCTTATCCTCGACCAAGGAAAAGTCCGCCGGCAGCATCATCAGCGACTTAGTGGTATCGTCCTCGTACTGCTTGGGGCCGTCCCAGTCACGATAATGCCACTTCTCGTCCACCAGCAGCTTGAAGAAGTCGTTGGTGAAAAACGTGGGGGAAAACGTCCAGGGGCCATCGAAACCACTGTTCTGAGGATGGCACCGTCCAAGGCAGTGTGCTCCAATTAGGGCAACCGTGTCCTCGTCGTTGAAGCCAAGACGACCAAAGACGTCTCGAACGTGGCTTTCACGCTGAGTAGCGTCGGGCAGTCGGCCATCGGGGGCCATGGCACTGACGGGCTCATCGACACGGCCAGCTCTCCACTTGATCTTGGGACCACCAAGCTCCTGAATGGCACACACGCCTCCCAGAGTGTACAGATCGCCGTGGGAAATCCAGGGGTACTTCTCGTGAACAGGGTCCAGGAACTTCTTGGCAGCTACCAGGCCCGTATTGGCATTGGTCGAGTACTCCTTGGGGAATCGCATGGTTCCAGCTCTGGAGCCTCCAGAACCGTCTGCCTTGTCGTAAGATCCAGACGCATGCCAGGCCAGACGCACGACAACAGGGCCATAGGAGCCGTCGTCCCAGTCGGTTTCGTCCTGGAGCTTCTGAGCCACGGCATTATAAACCTGCTGATAGTCGTCAAAGGTAGCACTAGCAGCAGTCTTACCGGCGACTTTTTCAGCAGGTTTTCCACTAGAGTAATAGTAAGCGCCTCCTGCAGCAGCAACCAGAGCAGCAGCTACAATTGCAATGGTGCTACTGTTGGATTTGTGCTCAGGCCCAGGCTCAGGTTTAGGTTCGGGTTTGGGTGCAGATTCAGTCGAGTTGAAACGTCGTCCGATACGTGAAGTATATGTAATATTGGCTGGGCGCGCCAGTCGCGATACAAATCTCGTGGAAAGTCTTAAAGTCATTAGCAATGCAGTGGGGAAGTTTAGTTAGGCAAGGAAGGAGTCTAAAATAGTCTAAAAGGGTCTGGGCCTTGTGGGCCAATAAAAAATCACCCGTTAGTAAGCACGGCGAGCTAGAACGCTGACGTGGCAAGAGGGGGGAAATTCGAGACCGGGGGGATTTATAAGGGAGATTGGAGGAGTTTGTAAGAAAAAAAAATAGGACATTTGCAGGCTTTTGAAGGAGGTTGGTGCAGAAGGCGATGCCAGTCACCTGACGGTATACCATAGTACTCAGTTGAGCATTGAAAAAAAAGCTAAGAGAATTTTTCTTGTTATTTTTTTAATTTCCTAATATTGCTAGAATTTTCACAATATTTTTCAACCTTTTTCAACGTTCAAAAAATTTTTTTTTTTCTTCGAGGTCAAGCACGGCAGAAGATTGGTGGATACTTGAACTTCTTCATCTATTATTTTGTTGCATTGCCTCTTGGCTTTCAGTGCAGGTAAATTCGAATTTACGTATTTTACAGGGACAAAAATATAAACCCCACCTAATATCTGTCGTGTTTCGCTCTATCGTGTTTTACTCTATCGTGTTTTAACTCTATCGTGTTTTACACTATCTCATGCTGCCTCCACCTTTTCCTCCTCCACCTTTTTCTCCTCCAGCTGACGCTGCACATCAGATTCAAGTGATTATGACGTCCGACGTTGATCATTCGCCGCACGAAATTCAACAGATTTTGTAAGCTCGGAGAGTTTCCCACCGATGCTCTCAGTTAAAGAGTCAACTGTTTTTGTAATATCAGTCATTGATTTAACGAGAGCTTCGAGATCCACTACCTGGGCATTAGAAGTATTCGGTTTATTCTGATGCCCCTTACCACCACGACGCAAAACTCTGGAAGCAGTCTTACGATATCTCCGAAATTTGACTGAAATTTTACCACGACCCGGCGCATTGCTTCCCTGGGTTCCTTCTGCTGCTTCAGATATGTTCGATGTAGGCTTAGCAGAACCATGATTCTTTTGTCTCGTCTTTGGAGGGTCGAGACGCTCCGAAATCTCGGTTGAGCTCGCAACCCTCTGGTCAGGCACGCGGGTCTCTTCAGTGACAAGGTTACTACAATCTGTTAGTAAAAAATCGGTGTGCAAAAGGTATTGCAACGTACCCTGATCCAGTATTAGGAGCACTTGAACTGCGCTGATCACTCGGATTACTAACGTTAGTTGCAGTAATATATCCGACTGATATTATCAGTCGACAAATGTGTCATGGGTCACATACTTTTTTGTCTCATTTTGTTTCGGGGCCCGAGCAGACACGGCCTTTATTTTCTCACGCATCTTCGTGGATACGCTTCGAACCCTCCTGCGAAAACTCCTCTGAGGTCTCTGTCCACTGTGGGAGGTATCGACACTACCAACGCCATCATTAGTGCCTGCGCCGTCATTATCGCCAGCCGTGTTCGATCTAGACAATTGACCGGCCTCATTAGCGCCAGGCACATGCAATTCAGGAGATTGAGCGCCG